>VZTI01001808.1:29770-63603 GCA_013397865.1 Struthidea cinerea | reverse complement strand
ATAGTTTGTTGGGGGGGGGGGGGAATCCCACGGTGCCTCAAAGAGAGGATGAATGTGGTATGGGTATTCAGGGGGACAGCACTGAGAGGCTGCTGCCAACCTGGAGATTTCCAGCTTGGAAAAAGGTGGAGACAGAGATGTCTTGGTTGTGAAATCTCCATCCTGAAGGAATTTAAACTCAGCTGGACATGGCATGGAGCAACTTGGCCTCAGCCAGCCCTGGGTGTCCCTTCCAACCTGTGTGACTCAGTGACCCCGTAAGTATTTTCATCTGTCTCCTTTGCTTTCCATAGCCCTGATTTTTACCCTTTCTGTCCTTCTCTGAGCTCACCCAAGGAAGCTAAAATTCCCAGAAACAATGCCCATTTCCCTGCCCCTTCAAAAATCCCCGCTGAAAGCACAAAGCAGATAGCAGTGGCCAGGGCACAGTACAGCTCTGGGCTGTGGGGCTGATGTCCTCAATGTCCCTGAGCCTCCGTTGTTGTCCACAGGCAGGGCTTGATAACTCTTCCCATGGCCTGCTGGAGGTGCCTGGAAGGAAGGATGGAGCCTTGCAGGCACGTGGCATGGAGAGGGCAGCTGGAACACCAAAAGCAGGGCAGGCCCACGGGGAGAGGACATTGACTTCTGGAGACCTGGGTTGCATTGGTTAAATCTTGGAAAGGAGACCCATGCAATTCAGGGCTTATCCAGGTGCTCTACCATGGGTCAGGGTGGGACTGGCATGAGGAGAAGACAACCTGGTGCTGTCCTGCTGCTTTCTGAAGCCCTTCAGGTGGGCCCCCAAGGGCCACGAAGGGAGATGTTGCATGTGCGTTGCACACACAACAACAACGCCTTTGGAAGCAGCTCCCAGCAGGAGGATTTGCCCTCCAAAACGCCACCTGCAAGACTAAATGAAGCCGCTCCGACACCTCAGGCTCCCTGTTCAGTGCTGCACATGATCCACAGGGTTCCAAGGGCCTCACCCTGACTTGTCCAGGGCGCAAGAAGAGCTCGCAGGGCTGCTCTGGGCTTTGTCCTCGTGAGGATTTACAGTTCAGGCATCCCATTCTTGGCACGAGGAGCAGCCCAGATCCCAAAACTTCCCGTCAGCACCGAGCCGCTTGCGTGGGGACAGGGGACAGCTCGGCTGGGGATGAGCCAAGCCGTGGCAGCTGAGCTGGGGAAGCTGCGCTGTTGATTTGGCACCTTCCCCGAGCAGACAGCAAGGGCTTCATTAAAAAAGAGGGGAATGGGTAAATGTGAGTTATTCATGTATTTATTTATTCTCGTAACTGGCTCCTGCAGTGGCGCCGAGGGACACAGGAGCCTGCCCGGCACCTCGCCGTGCACCGGGCATGGCCGAGCCCCCTGTTCTGCTCTCACGGGGTTTAAAAGCTGCACTTTGGTTAAAGCGATCCTTCCCTCCGTCCTCCCATCCCTCTGCAGCACGGGAAAGGTTATCCCAGCGCCTGCGCCGCCCCCGCTTCCCGGGAAAGCTGCTTTCCACGGCCCGTGCAGCCCTCCAGGATGCCAGGGCGCAGCCCGGCGTTTCACAGCGCGCCGGGGGGAGAAGGAAGCTCGGGAAGGGGCCCCTCATCCCCTCCCATCCCCGGGGCGTTGCAGGCGCCTCCCGAGCCTTTTAAGGAAGCGCGTTACGCCCCGGGCCCACGGCCAGCGGCCACGAGGGGCTGCACATGGAAGTCATCTGCAGCTGGGAGCACATCTGCCAGCGTGGCTGCGGGACCAGACCGGGAGTAAAAATAGCCCAGCCTGGCCCGAGCCACGCGCTCCGCTCCCGGCTGCCGGTGGGGAACCCCAGATCCACGCCCTGCTGCTTCTGGGGTGGCCTCAGACCCCCCCTTAAGCAGGATTTCTTCTGTAGACATCACCTCCTGCATCAAAAATGCCCCTGGCCTTGCTTCAAAAGGTACCGCCTCAGTTTTGCACCCCTGCCCAGGAGGGGGACAGCAATGCCATAAAAGCCAGACTCCAGCTTAGAATTGCCCCTCAAGCTGAGGGCACGTTGTGAAGTAAAAGAGTGTCACTGGAATTGCTCTAAATCTCTGGAGTTTTCCAGGATCAGATCAGGGAAACCTTCACAAGGCTGATGTAGGTTGAGGTGACCCTGCCTCGGAGACCTGCATAAAGTCCAAGTGAACCTTCTTCAAATCTGAGTGCTCCTTCTGTCCCAATCAAAGAACCACAGAATGGTCTGGGTTGGAAGGGACCCTAAAGATCATCTTGTCCCACCCCCTGCCATGTGCAGGGACACCTTCCACTATCCCAGGTTGCTCCAAGCCCTGTTCCAACCTGGCCTTGGACACTTGCAGGGATGGGGCAGTCACAGCTTCTCTGGGCAACCTGTGCCAGGGCCTCATCCCCCTCACAGGGAAAAGTTTCTTCCTAATATCCAATCTAAACCTACTCTCTTTCAGTTTGAATTAATTCCCCCCTGTCCTGTCACTACATCTTTCTCGTATTCTCCCTCCAGGACCTGAAGGGAGATGGGTGAGCTACAATCAGCAGAGCCACCAGCCCTTATTTTACCAGGGACCTTCCTGATGGAGTATTTCACAGTCAGGCTGCCCAGAAGAAGCCACAAAATCCTACACCCCCTCCTGCACGCACACCTCCTCCTTAAAGAGTGATAGTGGAGTCCCTGGGAGAAACTATTACGAATAGTCACTCTCAAATCTCACTTTCTCCAGTTGAAATCCAGAGGTTCGAACGACCCTGCTGCCCGTGGAGGCCAGGGAGCTACGAGCCTGTGGGTGAGAACTCCAGGGTTCAACACCAGAGCACAGACATAACCTCTTCTGGTACCAGTGGGGTCATAAAAATGAAGAGCAGAATGTGTCCTAGACTTAAACGTTGAAGCCAGTCCCTTAAATTTAGGACAGCACCAGCATTTAATGCTTGGTTAGGTTCCCTCAATGCTGCAGCTTTGCATTTAATCACAGCCTTCTTGGGAGACCTTTACAAGGAGAGGCAAAATGGCTCTGACACATTTTATTAGCCACTATTAAATTTATTACATCAGTAAAAGCAGCCAGTCTAGAAGCCTATAGATGTTCACAGGTACCTGCCCAGATCCTTCCTGGGTTTTCCAGCAATGCCCTACAGGGCCAGTGTTGACATTGCAAGGTCAGGAGTTCAAGGAAAATGAGTCTGCCATGCCTGGCATTCCTGGAAATTAGGACTGTATCCAAGCAGAGATGCAGATAAACTCGGAGCAGCTGAGCCTGCAGCAAAGGATCCTTGGATAACTGGGACAGAAGCGTGGGCATTTCCTCGGCCAGGGGTCTTCTGCTTGCGGGATGGAAATACCGCAACTCCCAACCCCAAAATCATGAAACCTTGGAGTAAGATGGAGATGATAAGGTGAAAGAAGGAGATTTGGAAGATGCTAGATTTTTTAGGTGCTCAGTTGCTTTCTGCCCATGTTTTCTAGCCCCGTAAGCTCCTCGGGGCAGGGTGGTTGCTCCTGGGGAGCAGCACCTGACAGGGAGCTCACTGCAAGCAAGCGCCATTCCCATGAGCTGAGCTGAACATCCTGGGTGGCTCTAAATCCCAAAACTCTAATCCGTGATAACTTTAAGCTTCCCAAGCCTTGCCCAGAGGCTGGAGATCACTCAAAATGGCAGCAGGCAGCTCTCTGGAAGCGCAGCCTTCCCAAAAGCCAACCCCCCGGCTCAGTGGGACGTGGCGGGATAAACAGCCCCAGCGAGAGCCGGGAGTGCGCTCCAGCTGTGGGATGATTTATGGGGACAGCAGGAGCACGGCTTTTTTTTTTTTTTTTTTTTTTTTTTTTTTTTTTTTTTTTTTTTTTTTTTTTTTGGTCAAACAGAGCAGATCCGAACCAGATGTGTAACCTTTATCTCCATTGCTGCGGAGAGAGACGGGGGAGCAGACAGGGGAGAGGGAAAGACGTTTGAATTTCCATGAGCGGCCGCTCCGCTGCCTCCCTCCAAAGCCAGCTCATGAAGAAAAATGAGCCCCGGCAGCCAGGAAACTTCGCTGTGCCGAACTCCGTGTTTTGTTTCTCACTCCGTTTCCACGGCGACCACGCTGCGATGACCTCACCGTGCTGCTCCATAAAACCTGATATTATAAAGATATAACCCGGGCAGGGGGTTGAGGATGAGCCTTTTGCTGTGCTCCCCGGGGCTGGGAAGGGCAGCAGGTTCAGACACCCATCCTTGGGGATTTTTTCCCACCCAGGGGGAGGGATGTGGGAGAGTGATGGGTGCTGCCTGGTGATCCCGGGGCCACCTGTGAGGAGAAGCTTTTGGGAAGGCTCTGCTGAGGGAAAACCATGAAATGGGGAGTGCTGCATCCAGCTCTGGGGTCCCCAGGACAGGAAGGACCTGGAGCTGTTGGAGCCGGTCCAGAGGAGGCCAGGGAAATGATCAGAGGGATGGAGCAACTCTGCTGTGAGGAAAGGCTGACAGAATTGGGATTGCTCAGCCTGGAGAAGGCTTTGGAGTCACCTAATTGTGGCCTTCCAGTGCCTGAAGGGAGCCTACAAGAAGTAAGGAGAGACTGTTCACAAGGGTGTGGAGTGACAGGACAAGGGGGAATGTTTTCCCACTGGCAGAGGACAGGGTTAGATGGGATATTAAGAAGAAATTCTTCCCTGCCAGGGTGGGGAGGCCCTGGCACAGGTTGCAGAGAAGCTGGAGCTGCCCCATCCCTGAAAGTGTCCAAGGCCAGGCTGGACGGGGCTTGGAGCACCCTGGGATAGTGGAAGGCGTCCCTGCCCATGGCAGGGGGTGGGATGAGGTGATCTTTAGGGTCCCTTCCAACCCAAACCATTCTGGGATTCTGGGATTCTGTGATTTCCAAACTTGTAGCTCCATGCCAGGGAAGCACTCTAGGAATAACATCCAGCTCTCAGTCACCAAAAATTAGCTTCCAAACCTGGGATGAAAGCACCCCAATGTGCTGCTGAGGATCTCCTCTGAGATGGGGGTGCCCTAGTGGGCAAAGGCCAAATATACCATCACTCTTTAGAAGAGGTAGAAATTATTTAAGTGTGTGCGAGTTAATACATATATTTTATATTTATAGCTTATAAATGGGCGCTACAAGAGCCTGGTCAATGAACTGAAGTGGGATTAAATGGCCTGAAAAAAAAAATAAAAAGGTTGCTGGGGACAGAATCAGTAGTTTGTTATTTCTGAAATGCTCCTCTGGCTTTCCAGCAGTGATTAACTCGGCAGATGGGGAGGTTGCATTGGAGGTTAATGAAAAAAAATGAGCACTGCGTTCGATTGACTGGAATATTGCAGAGGCCACGACACAGCCTCTGGAAATAAGTGGAGCACCGTGGCTGCTCCTCTCTAGTGTTTGGATTCCAGGCTCCCCTGCTGCTTCCCTGCTCCAACCCTTAGGACATCCTTCCATTTACTGGTGGTAAGTCTGGGGTGGCAGCATTACCACTCACTGTCCAGCAGCTGAAAGTTTAAACCAGTGCCATTTGGGAAGGCAAGTTCAATACCCTCACTCTCTGCTCACACATTTATCCCTGGAATTCTGGTGATTTTGGGGGCAGGAATGGTTTTCCAAGTAAAAAGTTTTAAAAGAGGAGTTTTGCAGCAGGAAGGTTACATACAGTGAGCCTGACCTTTCCCACAGCTCCACAGATCTCGTGGCATCACATTTTGCCCCAGTTCATGTTTTTTTTTAAAGCTGCTAGAAATGAGAAATGATTTTGGAAAAGCCAAAATCCTGCCCTGGGTGCTGGGGTCCCTGCACAGCTTGCTGGGTGAAACATCCAGATCCCTGGATTCCCAGTGTTTGCAGTTATGCAGGAGTGGATTTTAGATTAAACACCTGACAGTTTGACACACAGCAAAAAGTTGGAGATCCAGCAGCCTTTTCCAAAATAACCACTCAAAATCCCCACCTGCATCGTAATTCTTCTTTTCTCCGTGTTTTCTCATCTTCCACCCCTTTTCCTTGGGTTTAAAAAGCAGCTCAGCTCTGCAATGGATGCAGGTGGTCCCAGACTGTCAGGGGCATTACATTTAATGCTATTTCTCCCTCGGGAAGGATTATGGAATGCTACTTCTCCCCCAGGATGGAAGCAGCCATGGGAAGAAGGCAGAAGGGCAGCTCCTGAGCAGCCTGGAATCTGCACTCCCTCTTCCTACCTTCAAGGCCTGCAGGTCGTAGGTGTCAATCTGGGATTAAAAGCAGCAAGTTGGGCAACGGGAAACCTAAAATGGAAATGTTACCCTGAAAAACCCCAGTGGACAAACCCACCAGGTGTCTGAGAACAGCCACGGCTCGTCACACAGGCGCCTGACGCAGACTAAGCAAGGAGAATTAGAATTCTCTGCCCATTTGGGGACTGTTTCTTGAAGTTGGCCAAGTCAGAGCATCCTCCCAATGTAGCCCAAAGAGCCCCTTTTTGCCCCCCTCCCAGCAGGACAGGGCAGGTGAGCCAGATTTAACACCCAAGTGCAAAAGCCTTGTTAAGTGCTAGAAAAATACCGGCAGTTTGGAAGAGCTTAACGAGATCTGGAGTGCTTGGGATTAAAGCCAGCTCCATCCTGGAAGTGGGAGGCAAGAAAGGAAGCCAGGTGTGCAGGGCATGGGCCTGCAGGGATGGGGTTAATCCCAGATTAAACAGCCTGATGAGGAAATTGAGGTCAGACATCACCAGGAGCTGCAGCTCCTCCTGAGGAACAGCTCGGATCTCTGCTCCCTGTGACAGGGACGGGACCCAAGGAATGGCTGGAGCTGTGTCAGGGCAGGGTCAGGTTGGATATCAGGGAAAGGTTCATCCCCCAGAGGGTGCTGGGCACTGCCCAGGCTCCCCAGGGAATGGGCACGGCCCCGAGGCTGCCGGAGCTCCAGGAGAGTTTGAACAACACTCTCAGGGATGCACAGGATGGGATTGGTGGGGTGTCTGTGCAGGGGCAGGGGTTGGACTCCATGATCCCTGTGGGTCCTTTCAGCTCTGGATACTCCGTGATTTGATGATTCTGACTTGAGGGTTACCTCCCAATTTTAGCATTTTTCCCCCCAATCTGACCAAAGCCACATCTGCCCCATTTTCCTGCCCCAGCTGCCTTGGGGTGTGGGCATAGGGAAAGGGGTGGTGACCCTTTCAGCCAGGGCTTGCAGCTCCCCATCTCCTTGGGAACCAGCAACCATCACCTGCACACCTGCACTAAACACCCCAGAAGGTCTTTTCCCACATTTCCATAGCTTTTTAACCCCTCCATTCGACCCCGCTCCGTTCAAAGCCCCAGTTCTGCCCCAGCCATTTGAGCATCGCTGGATTGGGAAGACTGAAAACTGCTCGTCCTTTCCACCCCTCCTCTCCTGCCGCTGCAACAGGCAGCAGCTGGAACTCTGCCTCCCTTTTTTAATCTTATTTTTGGGAATAAAAAGGCGGTTTTGCTTGCAGTCTGGAGCCAAGCTCCTTGCAAAAGAGCAGGCTGTACTCTGGCCAGCCCCGTGCATTGTCCCTACAGCTGTGTCCCATCCCGGGAACATCTGATGCTGGTGGTCACGTAAGGATGGGGAGGAGAACATCCCCCTTGCACATTTTCTTTGACAGCCTGTGGCAGGGAATGCTTTTCCAAGGGAGCTGTGCTGATCCCTGGATGCCCATGAGGCAAGCGTGGGCTCAAACCTTTTCCCAGATGGGTTTCCCTGTGCAGGGGCAGCTCATCTTAACTCACAGGATCACAGCAGGATTTGGGTCGGAAGGGACCTAAAAGATCATCTAATTCCATTCTAATTTCCCTTGCTGCATGCCCCATAACTGTGCATCCCACCAAACTCCCCCGGGTATGCCAGAGGAGGATGTGATGAATTTCCCAGCCTCAGCAGCAGCTTGGGAGGAGCCCACTGCCAAAATCCACCACCTCCCCAGGAGTTTTCATCATGCCTTCACTCCCTTGGCATTTCCAGCAGGCAGGGAGAGCTCCAAGCCACATTTCCAAGCTCTCAACCTGCCAGAGGCACAAAGTAGCTACAAAAAGTTGGTGCAGCGGTGAACGTTTGAGCCTTCCCTTGGTTCCTGGGTACCACAGGGTGAAAAACCCCTTGGCAGGTGCAGAGCACAGAGGGTGAGCAGAAAGGATTTCTTTCTGTGGAAAATGCACCTCCTAAATGGCTGCCTCCTCCTTCCCTACGTGTCCATCCGCACCAGAAATCTCAGGAATTTCCACGGCAGTGCTCTCAGGAAATCTCTGCATTTCTCCCAGCCATGTCTACGATGGGACATCGATTGCACAAGAAAGGTCTGACTGAGAGCTGGGGAAGGTTGAGTCTAGAAAAAAAGAGACAAAAATCCTGAACAACAACTCTGCTTGGAAAAAGGAGGCAGGAGTTTGAAGCCCATCCAGACCACTGCTCTGGAAATGAGGCTGAAAAGTCTTGTGACATCAGGCTCTCTCAGGAGGTCGCTGCTATTTCCCAGCTGCAAAGCCCTGGGAATGTTGCTAGCAGCCCATGCTGGACTTTGGAAGAGCTGGAAAGACAGTGCTGCAGTGGCCAAGCTGCAAATCATAGAACCAGTAAGGCTGGAAAAAGTCATGAAGGTTGGAAAAGAACTCCAAGATCATCGAGTCCAACCTTGATCCCCACCTTGTCCCCAGCCCAGAGCACTGCGTGCCACGCCCAGGCATTCCTTGGACACCTCCAGGGATGGAGACTCCCCCACCTCCCTGGGCAGCCCCTTCCAATGCCTGACCACTCTTTCCATGGAGAAATTGCTCCTGATGTCCAAGCTGACCCTCCCCAGCACAGCTTGAGGCTGTTACCTCTTGTCCTGTCCCTTATTCCCTGGGGGAAGAGGCTCCGTCCTCCTGCCAGGGATTTGCAGGCTGGCAACAAGCTTCCCATTTATTGGCAAGCTCAGAACTGGGAAGCACAAACCACAAATCTTCTCTACAGGTCATGGATTTGCCCTGAAGGTCCAACAGGCCCCTGCACTGCAGTTTCACCCCCCCTGGCCTCAGCAGAGAGCCCCAGTGGGAACTTCTGCTCTCAGACACAACTGGCACCTCTGAATTTCAGGCAGGGCCTGTTTGAGGAGATAAATATTTGCATTTTTGAAACGGGCGCACACTTAGTCCAAGGAACGTCGCTGGAAGTTTATGGACATGCTGGAAAGCCTCTTGTAAATGGATTGGGATGGTTATCCCAAACGAGACAGCACAATCCCTTTGCTTTTCCCTTGCACTCCTCCATCCAGGAGCTGGGAGTGACCCCAAGCTCAGACTGCAGCTGGCTTTTGCCATCCCTTCCCAGAGCCACCAGCACAAACAGCACTGGGATGTCGGGATCAGCCCCCACAGATCCCAAATGTGGCCAGCTCTGGGCTGAGCAGCGTCTCTCCCTGCCTCCCACGCAGATCCGGGATCCAGCCGGGAGCTGCATGAGCTCATGGCTGGGGTGTCGCCAGCCCGGCCCGGGAGGGAAGGGACAGAGAGGGAAGGCAGCACGAAAAGGAGGAAGATTGGAGAGAAAAAAAGGAAGGAAAAAAAGAAGACAGAAAAGGAAAAAGGAAAATGTAGATGTGTTTAAATAAGGCGTATAAAGGGAAAGGGGAAAAGGAGAGAGGAAGCATAAAAAAGGGGGAAATGGGGAATGTGTATGGATATAAAAATAAATAAAAGGGAAAAGAGAAAGGAAAAAGGGAAAAGGGAAAAGGGAAAGGGAAAAAGGGAAAAGGAAAACTGAAAAAAAAAGAAAAAAGAAGAAAGAAGAAAGAAGAAAGAAGAAAGAAGAAAGAAGAAAGAAGAAAGAAGAAAGAAAAAAGAAAGAAGAAAGAAAAAAAAGAAAAAAAAAAAAAGAAAAAAAGAAAGAAATACTTTGAAGCCAAGTCCACACGGATCAACAGCAATTCCCAGAGGGGACAAGGAGACGGATGGGGACCACAGCAGGGCAAAAGGAGCCTGTTCTCTGCTGAAAACAGTTCCCTTACCAACCCCATAAATTGGGGGAAAAATCATCTTAACTCCATGCCTTTTGAGCCCCTATGAAATGCTTTGAGCCCTGTGTGTATTGAACACATGGATGAGCAGGGAAATCTCCGGAGCCGAGGGGCAGGAAGGGGACTTCCTGGATTTAAGGGATCTCTCTGCTCACCGGTGGGGGGGGCAACAAGAGCAGCACCAGCTCAGACAGTGAGGCACGCAAGGAAATAACCCATCAGTGGAGAGCCAAGTGTTTTTAGAGACCCTGCGTGGCTGGGCTTTCCCTCTGGGCTGGTTAAGACAAGGGGATGATTTGTGGCCATGAATCCCTGCGTGAGATTTGGAACAGGTCCCTTGTTGATGTTACGGCTGCTGTCCCTGCTCTGGTGGAAAAAAAAAAGACTTTTGTCAACAGCCCCAACAAGTTTAATCCCCCTGAGATCACCATTGTCTGCTCTGGTTCCTGCACAGTTGGGATGGCATCATGGAGCAGGATCCCAGGGGAAAGCCTATGGGGCAGCTCATTCCCGACCTCTCCACGTCACAGCCAGGCCATCCAGGGAAAAACACCGTTACATTTTCCAGAAAAATTCTACAAATTCGGCAGAAACGTGCTTCAGATGAGCTCAATTATCAAAACCCCACCAACCCTACCTTGGTACTCCAGCATGCCTCACCCCACCTCAGGATAAACCTCAACCATCTTCTGGGAATTGTGAAAGCACCTGCAAGACAGGATTTTGTCTGTACTCTCCCTGAGGGAGCCAACTCAGAGGACACCCATGGACGGGGGGCTGTACAGGCAGAGCCAGCAAACAAAACTGGTGATGCCAACGCAGGGGGACTGAGAAAAACCCAACCCTTGGGTAGCTACAGCCCAGCTGCCCTGTGATTTTTCTGGAATGGTTTTGTGAGCGAGGCAAGGTGGCTAAGGAGACCTTCCTCCCAAGACCCAGCCCCGCTAATATCTTGAAAAATGTGAGAGGAGTGAGGCTCAAGCATGTGTGGAGCTGGTTCCTGTTGGAGTGGGAATCAGAGATGTGCTGGGGGGAGCTTGGGATGGAGCAGGGGGCTGCTTCTCCATGCATCCCCCACAGGGATGTGATCCTACCCTAAAGTGGGAGACCGGCACTGGGATGGGGCTTTTCCATCCTTCTTCCCTTGACTTTGCAGCTTTCTCCCCACACTTTTTTAACTCACAGTGTTCCCACACCATCCCAGTCCTTAACCAAGCTGCTAAATGAGCTTTGATTCCCTTGCAACCCTACCAACGTGGCTAATCCTCAGGAAACAAGCCAGTAACTCCTCCAGCACTCCGAGCCCTTGGCTCTGCTGTTTTCCAGAAACTATGGGGTTGGTACCAGCTGATCCAAGGCAGAAATTTGAGTAATTTCCTCCAATTAGTATCTTTTTCCTTTACTTCACTGACACAATTTTCTGCAGAGAGCTTTTCTGCAGCATGTGGCGTCTCATGTTTTACAGGGACAGCCAAACACCTTCTTGAAACAGCCCAAGCTGGGCTTAAAGAAACTCAGCACTTTCTAGTAATACTTAATCTAATAATACCTTAACATGGGAAAAACTTCAAGCTTTAATTTGACTTTGCACCCTCTGATTCCCTGGGGCCTTTACCATAGGAGAAAACTGCTTGTCCGGAATTCCTCCTCCGTCTCCCAGCGGCACGGGGCTGGCTCAAAGTGTGTCCTCAAATGCTTTGCTCTTTGGCTGCTTTCCCTGTCATTTTCTCAGATGAAACAAGGTTCTGCAGCAAATCAAAGCCAGGCGTGAGAGCCCGACTTTCCTGGCAGCCACTTGGGGTGTGAAGCTGGCAGGTAACTGCACTCTGCTGGGCTGTGCTGGATGGAACACCCCTGTCCCACTTCTGATCCCACCCAGGGCTGAAAACCGGGATCAGCCCTACCCTAGCAGACAGGAAAAACCAAGTTTTTCCATGAAACAGCTTAACAGCAAGCAAATCAAAGTCTGACTGCCACGCTTCCCAGGGGGGCAGGAAAATTCCCAAACCATGAGGAGAGGGGGGAGATGCCGAGCTGGCAGCAAGGTTTCCCGCTTCCTTCGCCATCGTGGCAACAGATAAGAATCAGGTAATCCCCAGGGATGTGTTACCAAGGCCAAAGTCATGGGTGAAGGAGCCAAACATGACTCACTGGGGGATGGCTTGGCTTGGAAACTGTCTCTGTAGGTGTAAATGTCACCCTGAGACAGACCTCTCTTCCCACCCTTGCAAAAGATCCTCTTTCTCACCACTGCAAAACTGAGTTTGCGTTCTCTGGTGCCTGGAACAGACTGATTCAGCTCAGCTTTAACGTTGCCAGGTGTGTAACAGCACAACAGTCCTGCAAAGGCCTTTAAAATTCATTCGTTTAACGTTCATTAATTTAAAATTTATTAAAATCCTGCCCCTGCCCGGAGCCGTGTGGGTGCTGCCTAGTTCCGTGCTCTGCAGGCAGGGCTGACAGGTGTTGCTGAAACACTCCAGCTTTGCCCCAAAATCCTGTGTGAGAGCCAAAGTGACTCCTGACTCCTTATCATCCTGCTTTCCCATCCACCCAGCAGCCGCCCCTTCACTTTCACTATCATCAAACAGCAGCAAGGATAAGAAGAAAAGGATTTCCATGGGAGCCTGAGCCTATTCTGGCAATCACCAGGGTAAAACAGAAAGCCCATGGGGAGGGGTGATGGTCACGGGGGGGTCATTGGCTGGAGCAGGCTGTGTGCGCTGCCAGAGCAGGGGGTGGACACGGGCACGATATCCCCAGGCCACGAGAGGGGGACAGTGATGTCACACAGGGCACCCACCCCCTGTAAAAGAGGAGCCCTTGAACAAGGCACAAAGAGGATCTGTGTGTTTTTGTTGCTGGTCCTCATTCTGGTACCAGCCTGGAGTGAAGTTTGCAAAGGAAAAGATTTAACTATTTAATTCAGGTCTTTAATATTCTGGAAATGAATGTGGGCCACTGAATTGAATGGAATTAAAACACGGGTGCAAATGAGAGGGACAAAGTGAGGTGAGCCTTTTGATTCCTGTGCTGGCTGAATGCTTCTCCCTAGGGATGCCTTCCACTGGCTTTTACCAGTTTGTCTCCAAGTTTCAGGCCTTTTGTGTTTCCCTTTGCCTTCCTCCCGCCACAGGACATCACACCCCTTGCTCATGCTGGTGGTGGAGCATCAGTCTCTTGTGCTCAGAGAGAGCACAAAAAAAGAGGGAATCATAAAATATCCTGAGCTGGAAAGGACCCACCAGGATCACTGAGTCCAACCCCTGGCCCTGCACAGACACCCCAGCGATCCCATCCTGTGCATCCCTGGGAGCGGTGTCCAAACACTCCTGGAGCTCTGGCAGCCTTGGGGCTATGACCACTCCTTGGGGAGGCTGTTCAGAGGTGTAAAAATCCCTGCCTTGTCCTTGCAGCCCTCCACCACCCCAGTGCAGGGCAGCAATGCCCCATCCTTGCTTTGGAGCACCACTTCCTTCTGTACCAGCTGCTCTTACAGCACTTCACGGCTCAGCTGCTTTTCTCACTTATTTTTCTGCTGAGATTATGTTATTCAGTGTTTCATTTGCCTGGCACAAATACTCACGCAAAGAAAAAAACCAACGCAATCCAAAACTAGTTTTTCTATTTCTATATTTACTTTTTGGCCACCTGCTTCCAAAATGTCAGTTTTGGACACCTTGGGTGGGGACTGTTTGCTGTTACAGGTTTGTGCAGCCCCGAGTGCACACAGGGACATGCTGCCCAGGGGCTGGCAGGGCCACAGGACCAACAAATCTCTGCCAGCAAAGAGGAAAAGATGGCACAGCTTGGTCATGGTGATGGACACAACTCCCTCAAATGAAGGGCAGCTGGGTGGATTCCGAAAGGGAGCCCCAAGGGGTCGGAGATGGATGGTGAGAGGCATGGATGGTGCTGCTGATGGTGCAGCGACCATCTAAGCGTGGCAAGAAACCTTCCCCCAGTTCAGCCTCCTCGTCTAAGGGGTTGGCAGCAGGCAGAAAGCTGTCCAGGGAGTGGGGTGACACGGATTTTCTGGGTCCCTATTTGGGACCACATTACTAACCTAAGAGGAGGTGATGCTTGGCCTCTTTCTGGCTTGTTTTGCCTCTTCTTTCAGCAAATCCCAGAGCTCTCTGCAGTGTTTGCCGTGGCCTGAGCTGAGTGCAGCTGGAGCCAAGCCACTGGAAGAAGCAGAGGTGGGACTTAGTTTAACATGGACGTGCCAGGGTGGTGTTTTTAGAAGGCTTCCATTGGTTTTTAGGAAAACATGGACAAGAGGCAGGTCCTGGGCCAGCGTCAAGGGATACTGGTACATTCCTCTGGTCTCTGGAAGAGCTTAGGGGAGCTCAGCCCCAGGAAGGCCAGCATGTGGTACTTACAAGCAAGGTCAGGTTTGTCTCAGTGCCTTGGCATTCCCCAGCATCACCAGGGAGAAGGGACAGAGGGATATTTCTAATAAGCACTGACTGCAGGTTTTTGGTGCAGGGACTCTCTAGAGTCACTAAACAATGCAGAAGTGAGGTACCTACTTTGTTATGTCCATGATTTCGCTGTCAATATCAGCCTTTTCTTAATTTTTTATTAATTTTCCTAATTTTCATGTTGCTGCTGAAGTCTCCCATGCCTGCACTGTGCCAGACACCCAGCTGGGAGATCTTGGACCAGCAGTTTCCATTGGATCCCGCTTGTCTCCCTTTGCATTTACCCTTTTCTCCTGCTGCTACCTCTGGCCAGTCCTGGGAAGGGCTGGATGGTTTTTGTCCCCCGAATTTTGCCTGAGGCTGCTCGTTCTCCTCCGATGTGCAAAAACCCCTTCCTGTTTCATGAGAGGCCTCAGCATTTCCTTCAGCCCCTGAACCTCTCACATGATTGCACTGGCAGAGAAACCAGAAAAGTTTAGTCACAGCCTCTGTCCACCCTGTGCCAAGCAGGACAGAAATGAAAACAACCCTGTTCAAAGCCAGCTGAGGGACTGAATCCCAGCCCAGGGCTAATGAGCTAGGGACACATTTAGCCCAGGAATACCATTAGCCACACAGCCACCCTCTCAGTTAAATAAATGGGAACCTCCAATTCCAAAACCCTGAAGTTTCAGGCCAGTGATCAAATCAGAAAACTGCACAAGTTGAGGACTTTTAAAAGAAGTTTGTGTTATTGAGTATTTCCCAGTTTTCCCAATTTCCTTGAGCTCTGCCTCAAGGAAATGGCAATGATCCTCCCTCCCTGCAGCAGCTGATGCTGGAGATCTCATCTCCCTCTGCTCTCCTGCTCCAGCCTTGCCACTGCCCCTTGGAAGCTGTGCTTCCACCTCTGCCTCAGCTCTTACAAAATAAAATGAGTCAAACCTCAAGAAAATCCTGATACTACCTTAAAAATAGGAGTTTTAAAGAAAAATTGGCATCATCTTTGTTCCACTTATTCCTGTGGGTGTCAGGTTTCATGCTGAAACTCAACTGTGAATGCTTTCCCAGGAGGACTGGAAACTCCCCACGGGCTGGGATTTCAGGGCAGGTCCCAGAGCTGTGTGTGAAAAGTGAGCAACTCCACAATCCCAGTGACTGCTGTGGCTTTCGCTCTCGTTTTCCTTGTTTCTGAAAGACGAAATAGAGCTAAAGAAAAACCCGCTAAATGCTTCTGCCTTGTTTTCAAAGCAGGAATTCCTAGTTTGATGCACCTGAACCAGTCTCTGCTGCACGTAAGGCTCAGAGGGGGCTGGAATGCAGTCTTGCCATGGAGCAAGGGCAGGCAAAATTCAGGCTTCCCAACACCTTCCCCACCCCTCCAGCTCCGTGGCCCGGTCGTTGTGCTGGAAGGCAAGGCTGCAAATGTCCACTGCATGGACAGCTGAGGACTGGATGTGATTTTCATCAATTCTGTTAAAAACCATTGCTTTTTGAATACTTTTGAAGGTCTTGAAAATCTCCAGTGAGCCATGTGGAGGGTCAGACTCCAGGAGATGTAAGAGGTGAGTGAGAGCTGGTGGGGGACATGAAATGCCAAGCTGAGCTAGACTGCAGGGGCAAGCAGTGAAACTCCACATGATGCATCACAAACGAGAGGAGTTTTGCTCCAACAAGAGGTACACAGAGACCATCGAGGATCTTTCGGGAAGAAAATGAGTGAGAGAGAAAATTCTGGAGTGATAAGTGGGCAAGTCATGATTGGAGAGAACAAATGAATGTGGAGAGAAGTTCTCTGCGAAGTAAGAGCTTGCACTGGTCAAAATGATGGGGAGACTCACATGGAAGGAGAAGCAATCCAAATCCCTAGCCCTTAAATGGATAAAAATGTTCAATGGATACATTGGAAGCAACATCAGGACAGATGCTGTCCACAAGCTCTGGCAAGGCAGAGACCGCACGATTGATGAGCTGTGGGCAAGACACTCTGCTCCTTCAAGGATGTCTGGAAGGAACTGGTGTCCAGAGCTACTGCTAAACAAACATGCCATCTGGCTAAATGACTCCTCTGGAAAAACTTTCAGGATACAATCCTGCTGTGGCCATTTAAGGGAGAAAAAGGGAAAAAAAAAAGGGTAAAAACTGTGGTAGCAGAACACGAGCAGCACCTCAGGTCTCAGGAAGGTCACGCTGCCCAAAGCCTTGGGGCAGGGCTAAATGGTGAGTGTAGTTAAAACTAAAATCAAAATAAATCTGCAACCTTAGAATCCCAGGTGGAGAGAGGCTGCATGCTCCTCTGGATGGAATGATGGATCATTCCCAGAGTGACGAGTCCCATGGTATATTTGGGATTCCTCCACTGGCACCTACCAGTCATTTTCCCCACACTGCACAGATGGACCTTGACTGCTCTCCCCTTTCGAAGAACAGCTTCTGCTGCTTAACTGTGCAAATAAACCCCAAATATAGGAGTTTAAAAGTTCCCATTTTAACTTGTTGTACTAGCAACATGCCTGAAACATTCAAGCCCCAGGGAATCTAACCAGCAGAGGTTGGATCCCAGAGGCCAGCAGCTTCTTTTCAAGGAAGATACATTATTTAGGTTTCAAGTTACATCAGAGGGATTTTATAGGGTGCAAAGTGCCCCAGTACTTGTCAGACAGTGCTGTTCTCCTTCCCCTGGGCACTGTGGGGGCAAGGGACACTCGGCAGTCACTACCATCCCTTGCTGCTCTTGCCCCCAGTCATCAGCCAGGAACAGCATGTGGGGATATTCCCATTTTAGGAAGTGAGCTGTTAACTTCACTTCTTCTGGCCAGCTCTGGTTTGTGCAATTTGACACTGATGAGGGACAGAGCCCTTGCACAACACACTCCACTGTCTCTTTCAGTTTTGAGCAGATCTCTCTGTCCCTTTGTTCTCAGTGATGGCTGCTTAGGGCACTTAGAAAGACAGCATGCAACGACTGATTCTAGTGGGAAGTGTCCCTGTCCAGGCCTGGGAACAAATGATTTTTAAGGTGCCTTCCAACCCAAACCATTCTGTGACTCTATAATTTCAGAACCATCCTCTGAAAAAATATTGTGGAGATGCAAAATACTGCCTTGAAGCATTTCCTGACTGGTAAAGGATGTGGCTTTGCTCTGGGCTGCATCACAAACCAACCCTGGGGGGCACAGAGCTGGCAGAGCCTTCCTAACTGGATTCCTCCAACCTCCTAACACTGGATGAGTTGGGCTGTCCCAAGGCCACCCACCAGCACTCGCCTCCAAAGAGGCACCTCTGAAGGGTGGCAGCACAGGGCATGTGGAGTGATGGGACCATCAGAGAAGTGCTGCTCTTCTTCCCCTCAACATGGAAGGAAAATTGCTTCCATCACCCGAAATACTCCAGCAGTGGATGTGGCTTCCAGGCCACCGGGACCACAGGGCTTGGGAAGATTTGTCCATCACTTAACACGCTGCCCATAATGAGCTCCAGAGAGCCCGTGCTCTGCCCCAGGCGTATCAGGAGGGAGGGATGCAGGGCTGGAAGCTCTGGGATCAGGCTGTTTGGAGGTAGGACATCCACACTTGGCCCGGAGCGCGCCCAGGGCAGGCGCTTTGATCTCTCTGTGAATGCATTAATGTGCAGAGCGGAAATATCTGGTGGTCAGCTGGGACAACACACAGCACAGCTGGGGACCCTGGAGGAATCACAGGCTTTCTGAGCTCCTCTGAACACTTCCTTCTTCCCCCCCCCACTCCCCTCTCCATTTGCTTTTTTTCCTGAAAAGTGTTTCTTTTCCCAGGGAGAGATATCAAGTTCGTGATGTAATAGCTTGTGGTGAGGGCTGTTCTTTAAATCAATGGGGATGTGCTGTCAGAGAAACATGAAAAATCACGCAAGAAGTATCTTTAACAAAATCAGCCTCCTCTCACTCAGCACAAAGAACTGATCTTTAAATCCAGACTCTGACTTCAGATACATTAACCCCAAATTTGCAAACACCATTTGTGTGTTCCAGATAATTGTGCCTGGCTTAAAACAAGAAGTTTCACATGTTTTACTCTATTTACTGCGTTACCAAAGAAATTCTTCCCTGTGAGGGTGGTGAGGCCCTGGCACAGGGTGCCCAGAGAAGCCGTGGCTGCCCCATCCCTGCAAGTGTCCAAGGCCAGGGTGGACAGGGCTGGGAGCAACCTGGGATAGTGGAAGGTGTCCCTGGCCATGGCAGGGGGGGGAATGGGTTTATCTTTAAGGTCCCTTCCCACCCAAACCATCTATAATTTTGTGATTCATTTTATGATTAAAGCACAAGTCAGCTGCCCAGGAGCTGGCCTGGCCACTACCAACCTGAAAAGAGAAATTAAGATATTACAGAGTCCTTCAAAGGTCCTGGAAGTTAAATGCCCATCTAAGCTACACATGCAGGACTCTGCAACTGATGGGAAGAGAAAGAAGCAGCCCCACAGGGTGAGTCAGTCTTTCCAAAGATAGGTGGGAGGAATGCATACTTGAGCCTGCCATTCCCTTGGGAAGACAAATCCCAATTGGCAATATTTTTACGTTTTGTCCCGACAATACAGTAATTTCCAGGAACCTTTTGCCCTTTTTTGCAACATCTGCAATGTCTTTGGGAAACTTCTGGAATAAAGGGCCTCTCATCCGTGTAGGCCATGAGTCATCTGGACGAAAGGGAACCCCTTGGACGTGGGGATGTAACTGGTTCACAGGGCTTCTTGGAAATCTGCAAAAGCCATAGGCAGCTGTGGGTATGGAAATCCATGCAGGGGCTGGGAACAGTGACCAGTTAGGTCCTGAGCCAAACCAGGGCAAGATTTTTGCCCAGTGAGTCTGATGACCGTGTCTGTGAGCCAAGGGGGGAATTTGACAGGAATGTCACCAGAATGACAGCCATGGAAATTGCTGGCAAAAGGCACAGAGCCAAAGGAGTGGAAAGAAGGGAGAAAGTCCCCACAGAGCCTATCCCACGGACTCCCTTCCCATCAGCAAGTGGATACTTAATGGGCTGGGGCCAGCTCGGGTTTTCCAACCTACTCCTTTTCATCCCTTAAAGAATACCACAGGTTTTCCCTTAATTCAAGCTTTCCTGACAGAAATTGTAAGTTCAGGTTACATGGGAACAGTGGGACTGAGGTTTCAGGGCACCCAGAATCTTGCACACAATACAGATTCTGCCAGGCTGAGGACCCACAGTGCCTGTGCCAAGGCATTTCAATTACATACAAGATTTGGGAGAGAGAGCCAGATTTTGTGGCTAAAGTTCTTGCATTTCTGGAGGCCTGAAAAACCTGCAAATAGCCTCTGCGAGATCACTCCTGGACACTGGGAGAAGGAAGTGGCAGGGAGCAGTGACTGCCCTGGGTTTGTGGCGACAAGAAAATGATATTTTCCAGGAGATGAACACATCTCTCCATCACTGCTGGTGGTCCCCACCCCGACAAGCAGCCCAAGGCTGTTGAATGACAAGAGGTGGAGAGACAAACCACAGGGCTGGGTGGTCTATCTGAAATGAGATTTTCAGCCATCCTTACCTCTGGTTCCTCATCCTGGTGAAAACAAGGGTGTGACAGCACCAGGAAAGGATTCCCATGCCCAGGGATATGTGTGTGTGACTCACTAATAGTGTCTGGGGCACAGTTTTCTGCAAGATGTGGTTTTTGCATGCTGACAACACCTCAGTTATGTGAAAAGGAGGGTGGACAGTCAGCTAAAAGTCACTGTGCCATGTGCAAAAGAAAGCAGGAGCATTGATTTCTGTCTGGGGAGAAAGAAAACCCTAACAAAACCCAGCAGAGCTCAGAAACAGAGGTTCCTTGGGTAAAGACAGCCCTGGCCAGCTGATATCCTGTGCAAACCCTTGCCTCCTCCTCAGATTAAATACCTCTGGCTCCAGTCAGAAATTATGTTTGAACCTAAGAAACTCCAAAAAATTCTAGGACTTAGGGTTTGGGGTTTAATTCTTTTGATGGAAAAGTATATTTTAAAAAACAAAATAGTTGTCCCTGGATACATGTGGGAGCACTGGAAAGATGTGGATAAGTGCCTTTATGCAGTCCACTAGAATGAATTAGTTCTTTGTGGCTCAAAGAGCAATCTCCAAAGTTAAAACTGGTGTTTTTGTCAGGATAAATTCCTCTTGGCTTTGAATGGGAGCTCCAAAGAGACGGAGAGGTCTATTTACTCATGTCACTTGACCTCCTGTTTCTCCAGAGTTTTATTAACAGAACCCTGCTCCAATGGATTTGCTTTGAACAGCACATCAAAAGTGCTCTTAGTGGAGGAGTTAGAACTATATTTGGTTGCAGAGGAAACTGTTTTTCCTAGAAAGCTCAGGGAATGGTGAAAAAAACCCAAACCAAACAACACAAAGAATGGAACTGGCTTGGCCCAAACGTTTGGTAGGTGATACTTGAAGGAAGCAGCCCCTGGCAAGCTGAATGTTATCATGTTCTCTTAAAGCAGATTATTCCAAGCCTGGGTAGCTGCAATATGGGCAAAAGCTGGAGGATGGACTGCATTTCTCAATACAAGGAAAGGAAGGGCAAACCCTTTCCTAAGATCTTTCACTTTGGGGTCTGCTTTACATGTAGCATTTAACGCTCCTGAGAAAGGCAAGACATCACGAAGCACAAAGGCCAGCCTGAAATGTCCCCAGACTCCCGGATTTCCATGGGAATCTGGAATTTACCCTAGGGAAGGCCGGGGGTGGGTCTCCTTGAATAGAGGAATAGCTGTTTAAAAGGCAATTAGAGCACTTTGAAAGCTGCAAACCCAAACAAACGCTGCTGCAGGGTTGTCTGTCTCCAATCTCCCTCTGTAAATCTGTCCTAAAGCACTGAGTAACTCCCTCTAATTCCTCAGAGGGAACTGTGGGACGTCCCCAGGGCAGGCAGGGCTTGCAGTCTCCACTTCAAGCCAGGCTCCACTGCACCAGATTCCTGCTTGGGCATTCCACAGATATTCCAACCCCTACCCTCCTGTTGCAATCCGGCTGCCCAGTCCTTGCCATTCCATCCAGTTTCACCCAGACGGAGTCAGAACTCTGCTGGCAGTGAAATCAGGCTTTCCTCTGGCTGAACTGGGGTAGAGGCTGTGCATGTGGTGCAAAGATGCACTTATTTACCTGAGTAGGACCAAAATAAATGCTCAAATGCTTTGAGCCCTTTACTACTCCCAAGCTGGGCTTTTAAGTTTGGAACAGTCCTGGTAAGCTGCTAACTGTGAGCAAATTCAAAAATATGCATGTTCTGTGAATCACTCTCATCTTCAGAAAGTAAGAATTTTGGATGGGGTGAAGCTGTTGAGAAAACAGTTTTATGCAGGATCATATCAATTAATTTCCTGTGGTGCCACAGCTGAAGATAGCACAAGTTTCAAGAGAGGGAGGAAAAATGCTGTTTCCTCAAGGACAGAGCAAAGTTTTAAACAGGACAGAGTGGATGCTCCTGAAAGAGATTTACAAGGCCTCTCTCTACAGAAGGTTGGGATCTGGGAAAAACATTGGCAAGACAAAATGGAAAACACAGGCAGCACCTGCTGGACTTGCTGGGGGTCCCGATGCTGTGTGGGAGTTTTGGGACCAGTGTTCATGGTTTCACCTCCCTTTCATTCCCTGCACCACCTCTGGAAAATAATTGCTGTCTCCATTCCCAAATTCCCCAGGTTATAATAAGAGGATTAACAATATCCCTGTGACTCGGTGTGGCATCCAGCCTCAGAGTCAGTGAAACCCCCCCGGGTGAAGTCAGGTACGTGTAATAACAGATATAAAATCAGTAACATTAAATTACTGCAGGTTCTTATTGCCAGACCACTTGGATCATGAAATAGATGTATAAAGTGAAATAAATGCATCCTTATCCCTGCAAAAAGAACCACACTCGTGGGCTGGGAGGTGTAATTTTTGTTCTCTGGAAAGCCCCAGTATTTTTCTATAAGCTCCTAGAAAGGCATATTAAATAAAAATTGTGGAAATTATTCAGTGAATTGCTTTAAAAAACACCCAGAAAGATCAGTGTAGTTTGCTTTGGTAAAGCTGATTTTTTTTCTGATAGCATAAACACTCTTCTTCTCAAAGATGTAGAAATAGTTAGGTGCACTAACAGCAAAACAATAGAGCAGATTATTAATATACTATAAAAATCACACAGTCTATAGCATACTGAAGTCAGATTCTAATAAAAGCATCTCCACTGAAAAGGGCAAAGCACCACCAAAAAAAAAAAAAGAAAGAAAGAAAAGAAATGTTTTGACAGTGTCAAAACAAAATCTGTTCTGTCAAAGCCTAGGAAACCCACGCCAGCCTAGAAAAACTCAGCTCCCTTTCCTGGCTGCAAATGAAACATCCAGACATTTTTATCACAATTCCTCCTACTTGAGCCAGATTCCTGATAAGTGATCCATGAATAGTGATCCTGAGACAGATGTTGATAACTACACAAGCACATCCCAGCTCTCCTCCGAGCACCCACAGCTCCTTACAGGCCACGAAGGATTTGTGCTCAAGTGACAGCAGCACCACGTGGCCTTGCCCCATAAAAGAGCTTCATTAAGGCTTCAGGGGTGATTAGATCCAGGAGGCCCTGGTGCTCCTGGTAGGATTTGCTTCCTGCTTGGAGACTCTTCCTAACCTCTGAAACACCCCTTCAAGGGATAGCGTGAGTGTCCCAAAGCAGACTCATTCCACTGGCCGCGGCTCAGCTTTGCAGCGAGCAAATGAAATCCAAAGCAAACCCTTGAGCATTTCATGGAAGGATTCCCACTGGCTCCAGCAGGCTTTCATTTGGATTTTTTGGGCTACAGCCCAAAACACCACGTTCTCCAGGTGGGTTTGAGGGCTAAGGTAACACCTCAGAGATCCTTGGCTGCAGGTGGAAGCAGTCCCAGCAAGGGGCTGGAAGGGACCCCTGCTTGGCACACCGAGGAAAAGGTGACTTAGACAACGACATTATTTTTGCCTTTGTCATGCAAATACAGCTCATCTCCCCGAGTGCTCAACAGCTTGGAACAGCTGTGCAGCTTCCTAAAGGCAAAACCGCTGGAAGCCACTCCACTGGAATATTTCACAAAGCCCTACACCCTGCTCTGTGTTCCTGCATATGTGAGCATAATATCTGCTTGCCCTACACGTCGCAGGCTGCACAAGTATTTTCTATTTCCTGGCAATCCTGGAAACCATTAATGACCTCAGAGCGCCACAGATGGTCTTGCCCTGCTTGAGAAAAAAACACAAAAGGAGGGAAATTTGCAACACCTGCTCAGAGTCCTCGGGCCAGCCCTGCTCGTGAGAGCCCAGCAGTCCAGAGGGACCCAGCTGTTTTGGGGACAGTGTGGGCTGGGACACAACCTTCAGGAGATCCCTCTCCGAGCAGAGACCGTCCTGTGGCTTTTTGCAAATGTGCCTGGTTAATCCGTGCTGGGATCTGGCAATTCCGAGTCAAATCCTGTCTCCTTGTCCCTGGTGCTGTGACAGGAAACCTAAAGGGTTTCCTGGCTGGCCCTGAGCAGAGAGAGGAAGACGTGCTCATTTCCTCATTACAAAGGATATCATGGCAGCAGCTACAGCCAGGAGCAGGCATGCTAGGAGATGGAACTGCCTCTGTTTTAGACAGCTGACAATGCAAACAGCTGAAGAGAAAAGTCCCACCCCATTTAATTGCTGGGAAGTTGAGGCAGAGAGGAGTTTAAAAGGTAGGCTTAAGGTTCCATGGAAAAACCTCTGGCAGACCATGATGTGAACTCGCTGTCCTGAAAGAAACCCACATCCCATCCCATCCCGTGCTATCTCTCTGACCTCCAGCACGACTCCTGTGCTGGATCTGTCCTCCTCAGGGTGCCAGCAATCCTGGGGAAACAGGATTTCTGGAGAAGAAATAAAGGGTGGGGTGCAATGAGACTGACTACGAGGGAATTGGGGATTATTATTATTATCATCATTGTGGTGCTCCAGACTTTTTTTTGGTCGCTCTCCATTTTCAGCTTTGCAGATGGAGGACAAACTACAGCTATCAGCACTGAAACTTCTCCCTGGCACTTTGACTGTTGCCCTGGCTCTGACCCCTCTTGGAAGCAGAGTTGGGAAGAGAGAGGAATCAGCAGCTGTGAATAGCACAGCAGTGCAGCTTCCTGAGCCTCTCTTCCTCTCTACAACTGAGACAGGATTTACAAGGACACAGCCATCCTTGGTCCTAACTTCTGGAGCAGCTGAGCTCCTTTTCACCTCATTAAAACCCTTCTTAGACAGTCAGCTCATCCGAGAAGGCACCTAAAAGCAGCCAGAGGAGCCTTCAGCCCCCACATCTGACCAACCCTCTTGTCTCTTGTTCCACATTTGCAGCAGCCCCTTCATTTCTGTTTCTCATTTCTTTTGTAAGCAGTTTCTTGGGGGCAACAACCCATCCCTTTGACCTCGCCCACATAACCCTGGGGGCAGTGGGTGCTATCACTGCCCAAATAACTCCAGGAATTTCACAGCAGAGCTCTCTCAGACTCAGTCTTGCCGGTCAGGATTGTTGGTTGTTGGGATTGCTGTAAGATTTTAAGGCCTCACCACAGAGCTCTTTTACCTCAGGGATGTCACATGGATTCAATCATCTCCCAGTAGCCACCCCCAGTTCTCCCAACAGCTGCACGGAGAGGAAAATACCCACAACCATGAGTCAAACAATAACAGTTCAAAACTCCCAAAGTCTAATTTTCTCTGTCATTTGGGGCTTTTTCCCAAGTCTGCTGACTGCCTGGGACTCTTCCCACTGATCTAAAAGGTCAGGGATTGGCTAAATACAATTAGGCAGGGACTGCATCCCCACTAACTGCTGAAAAGCATCTGTCTGCAAGGTGAACATCTTGCTCACCACATGCCACAGGATTAATTCCTGCTCTCCCTTCTCCTCCCCACCTTTCAGACCACACTGCACAGCACAGTCCTTTACCAGAGCATTAAATTTCTTTGGGAACTTTGGTTAAAAAAACCTTAGGGAAGGGTATTGGTCCTACTTAGGGTTTGGTTTGGTTTTGTTTTGGGTTTTGTTTGTTTTTTTCCAATTGGAAAAGCCCTCTGACAGCAATTCACCGTGATGCTCATGGCCCACTCGGAAAGCAGCCTGAGGGCCAAGGAGAAAAAAAAGATAAAAGTAAGAAGCTGGATCCAAGTGTCAGGTCCTGTGGAGCCTGAGATCTTGCACAGGGAGCCACGGGAAGGTCAGCTCTGCCTCTGGCAGTGATGGTAAAGAGCGTCCTCAGGAGAGGTGATTTCAGCTCCTGGCTCCGACACGGGCCTCCTGCCTGACTTGGCCAACTCCATCTTTTCCCCCTTTATCCAGCATTTCTTTTGCTGTGCCTTGTCACTGTGTACCACAAGTTTTATGGAGGAAGGGTAAAGTTAGGCATGTGCTTTCAGGGCGTTGTTGGACCACGGCTGTGATTCCCAACAGCTGCTGGGTATGATCCCAATGTCTGCCCTGCTGGGAAACTGCAAATGCCCCTTCAGCCCCAACAGGATCCTGGCTCTGCTTAGGTTTTTAAAAACCAAATAATTGTTAAAGACATGCCTCAGCTATTAGCGTATCATTAATCAATCACAAATAAAGAAGCTTTTTTTGCTCTTTTGGGGCCCTCTCCAAGAAACTATACTAATTGTTGATGACTACCTGGCCTATATTCTTGTGATGTGCTTTCTTGCTGTGTGTTTTTAAATGCAGTTTTCCCCCGCTCCCCTCGTGAAAAATCTTGTTTTGTCAGAAAAATAAAATGTGTTTTTATTAGAAAGGAATTTATCTACATCAGGGAAGAGGTTTTTTTCAGGTCTGGAATAAATTTTCTAGTTAGGGAAAAGGGAGCACAGCCCAGCACGTGCAGTGCTAACCTGGGGAGCAGCATAAATTTTGTTTTATCCATCCAGTGACACTGAGCAGCACTTTAAGGAAGTCTTTCCAAACCCCACAAAGGGTTAGGATTGGCTCAGATATTGTCTCGAGAGTGCCATTCTCTGCCCCCATTTTCATCTGGGAGAAAAACAAGCCCTTTCCAGGAATATTTCTGAGATGACTCCTATTACCATGGTACAGAAAAATCTGTTCTAAAAGCAAGACCCCATTTGGTGTTGATTAGCCTGAATCCTAACAGTGCAATCAAGGCACCGTGGCCACTATGGTGAGCCAAAGGGTGCACCCAGAGAGCAGCTATCAGCATTCCTTCAATGGGAGAAATGGCCATCATGCTGGGAATTGGGCAGCTGCAGGGATTAGAGCAGCTGTGGGGAGCAGTTCAGCTCTATCTCTTGAGAAAAGGAGGCTCAGGGGAAACCTTCTCACTCTAAAACAGAAGCCAGGTAGGGATCGGCAACTTTTCCCATGCAACAAGTGACAGGACAAGAGGAAACGGCCCCAAGCTGTGCCAGGGGAGGTTCAGGAGGAATTTCTTCATGGAAAGGGTGGTCAGGCATTGGAGTGGGCTGCCCAGGGAGGTGGTGGAGTCCCCATCCCTGGAGATGTCCAAGGAAGGCCTGGACGTGGCAGTAAGTGCTCTGGGCTGGGTGACAAGGTGGGCATCGGGCACAGCTTGGACTTGATGGCCTTGGATGTCTTTTCCAGCCTCAGTGATTCTGTGATTCTATGATTCTTTAAACTCACAGAGGGCAGGTTAAGGTTACGTGTTAGGAAGAAATCCTTCCCTGTGAGGGTGGGAAGGCCCTGGCACAGGGTGCCCAGAGAAGCTGTGGCTGCCCCTGGATCCCTGGAAGTGCCCAAGGCCAGGTTGGGCCATTGGGGCTTGGAGCAACCTGAGATGGCAGAAGGTGTCCCTGCCCATGGCAGGGGGTGGAACAAGATGGGCTTTAAGGTTCCTCCCAACAAAAAGCATTCTGGGATTCTTTCTGGGATTCTCTGGCTGCTGCTCTGGTTTCACAGAGTCAGCCTGGCCAGAGCAGGCGCAGTGGAAGCAGTGGAAGGTGTATTTGGGAGGCCCGTTTCACTCACAGCCACCTGCCTGTTGCATCTCCCCTTTATGTTACATTTCAAGTGGGATACCTAGAGGCCTGGCTTTCCTTATCCCAGCTGAGGGAAGGAAAGACAAGGATCTTGTAGTAAGTGTGACCTCACACCAAGCAAATCCTTCATCTTTCTTGTTCAAAAGAGACATTGGGCTCACCAGGTTTCACGCAGTTCCTCTCCTTAGTGTTTCATCCCTCCCTTCCACTTCAGTGTTAAATACCTCATGGTTAATTCCAGCTGTGACCTAAAAAAGAAACAGAACTATATTCACTTTTTATGCATTTCTTTCCCTGCTTTTGAGCCAGCAGGCAAAGCTTTATGAGCTGATATTTTCCCCTCCCACCTCCCTTGTGCCCTGAGTTTGCAAGAAGTATTTGCCTCAGGATTTCACACACTCAGCCCACGAGGGGTGCTTGGTCTCTTACACTGTGCACATGATGCTGTCCAGGTCTGCACACTGTGATTCCCGGGAAAAGCAGAGCCAGGAATTGCATCTCAGCTGCTGATAGGAAACCAGTTCCCATCAGTTTTCTAGTGCACATCCCCAGGGATCGATTCAGGGCTTCAAAACTGATGCCAAAAACCAACAGACAGGAAACAGAAGAGTTTCTGTTTAACAAAGAAAATGCTCCTGAGGCAGGCTGGGGTGAGGAGGAGGAAGGAAGGGCCTTTCCGAGACTCTACCATGGAAAGGGAAGAGCCCTCGGTGTTAACAGAGCAGCCTTTTGTCTCCTTCCCTTATAACTTCTGCAGGTTCTTTGAATAGAGATGAATGTAAGTGACAGACACAGAGCTCCCTGGCAACTCTGCTGCCTTCATATTTGTGTTTCCATCACCACGATCCCAAGAAAACCCAGATTTGCACCTTCTCAGCCATGTATACATTGTTAACAGGGCCCTGGGGATGCACTGCTTCTGCCATAAAAGCAAATGTCAGCTGAAGAACAGCTAATTCTATTGACTAGGAGGGAGTAACAGCACTTATTTTTGTTAGCTGGCAATATCTAACCCTTTAAATGATATCAGATGGGCATGAGTCAACAACCTTGCCTCCAATAACAGGCAGCTCAGACTGCCTAAAAATAGATTTTACTTTCCCTCTTTCACATAAAGCTACACACAGCCAAGGGGTCTGCTGGGGACAGGCACACACACTTGCCTGGAACAAGGGGGTATTGAAGTAGCTGCAATTCCCTCTAATCCCTTCCTGCCAGAGGGGCCACTAGAAATACAGGAGCCACCAAATTGCTTTAGCTCTCAGTGTGGCTGGGTGGTGCAGGGGCAGAGAACAGCTGCCAAATTCTTCCTATCTCCTCAGTCTCGGCCGAAAAAAAAGCTCCAAAGCAGATGATAATTAAGCCCTTAATATTTCCACTAGATTTCAAACAGTGTTATTTTTACCACACTGACGTGCAGAGCCAGGAGCTGCACAGACTGGGAGAGGCAGCTCTGAGCTGCTGCAGACACAGCTGGAGCTTTCACATCGGGGACAGGGAGAACTTCAACAAAAGTTGGCTTTTCACTCAGATTTCAGTGGTTTTTTTCCAAGCCAGGTGATATTGAGGATACTGCTTTATTTTAACCAGCTACAGGAAAAAGCTGTATCAACTCCTTTTGAGAGGATGCAACATTTTCTAATTGGGACTCAAGAAGAGGCTCCAGGAGGAGTGGAATTGAAGTTCAGCCTTTCTCCAAGAACTGGACTCAGTCACACATGGCTTGTGGCCCTCTGGGCTAACCAGCAGCAAGGAAGTGAAACAGCATTCCTCAAGCCAATGGAGAATACAACCTGAGGCAGATGAGTCAACCTGGGCTGAATTCTGGTGGGAATTCTAATCCACTTGGGGCCTTATTGTTCACAGAACCACATCATTTTATGCCCCCCTCCCTCAGCGCCATCTTGATCTATTTACATTACCAATATTTTGGGCAAGAGTCACTCACTCCCTTTATCTGCAAGTCTCAGTCTCACATCATGTCATTGAACAGAGGTTGAAGTTCCCAATCTCTTGATTAAAATAAATAAGAGAAATATAACCTACCCAGCTCTTTTTTTCCTTTTTTTTTGGTTTTTTTTTTTTTAAACTCTGCAGCCTAATGACGTGGATTTCAGGGCCAGGAGAAGAAGGAATCTTTCCCTGTGAGGGTGGGGAGGCCCTGGCACAGGGTGCCCAGAGAAGCTGTGACTGCCCCTGGATCCCTGGAAGTGTCCAAGGCCAGGTTGGACGGGGCTTGGAGCAACCTGGGCTAGTGGAAGGCGTCCCTGCCCATGGCAGGGGGTGGAACAAGATGAGCTTTGAGGTCCCTTCCAATGTGTTTGTTGGTGATAATTTTAGGAGAAACCTGCTCCCTCTAAGACAAATGTCACTGTCTGCACTCTAGAACAGAGGCCATTCACAAAATGTCCTGATGCTTCAAGACCAAGGCTCATTTAACTCAAGATCACACATGGACATATCTGCAAAAGCCCATCTTTTGTTCAGATTACTTCTTCTACATCCATTTTACAGGATTAACAGAGGTAGGAGCATTCAGGCAAGCTCACAAGTGGTCTCTGCTCCCACACTGTGTGCTGAAACAAGCAGGGAAAATTTTATGTTCCTTTGGGGTCTCCTGTTGGGATTTCCCTTCTTGTCCTGAAAGAGAATTCAGGATGGTGAGTGCTCAAAACTTGGCTTCATCTGTGGGATTCTACAAAAATCCTATTGTTGCTCTGACCCTAGTCCCACAGAAATCAAGATCACTCATCACTTACATCCACAGAAGGGCAGTTCACAGGGTGAGTGCTTTGGAAAAATCCCATCTTCCATCTCACAGCTGCTAAAGGGTTATGAAAATCTCGTTCCCTGTTGCAGGCTGTAAGAGACGAGCTCGTAAGAGATGAGATGTTGGAAGAAATGTCCCACAGAACCTGGGAATGATGATAAGGAGGAGACTGAGACCACAGAATTAGGTTAGAAACTTCCCATTCCTCATCATATGGTGAGGGTAGTGAAGGTCCAGCCTGTACCACGAGGCTGCCAGGGGGTTAACAGGACAGGATTTTGCAACATGCCACAAAAAGTTCCCAGTAAGAGAGCCAAGAAGAATCAATCCTTGTGTCACATACTGTACGTACTGGGGCAGGGTGACCAACTCAGCTGGGAGTTGAGTCATCCCAACCTGTTGAACGGGATCCAAAGGTTTCCCCACTTGGGTTGACAGAAATAGACACATTTTTAACAAGTCTCTGATTGCAAGGCAAATTTCCTTCTGTTGCAGCTCAGGGCAGGGTCATGTTGCACCACAGACTATAAATCAGTCACAGTTCCGAGCCTGTCAGATAGGGTCATATTTCTCTCAATTTGTGCTTTTTTTCCTGCCCACGGGGTGAGTTTAAAAAGCAAATTAAGATTTTCTGCATTAGTCAAAGATTTCAGCAAGTGTCTGAGAGACCTGCACAATGAGGAATGGGAAATGCAGCTCTCAGAGGGTTGTGCACACATTGTTTGTGCATCCAGAGCAGACCTGGGCCTTCCATGCAAGAAGCAGATTAATTTCTGCCTGAATGTGCTGGGAAATCCCAGAGCAAACAGTAGCCACCCCAAGAAGGGGAAGCCCCATATTGCTGGAGATCATCTGCTCCAGCATGTAAGGAATTACAGAGCCAAGAAATCCTCAGGGAGGTGTGGTTGGCACGGAATTCCTCACTACTGTCAGCTCTTAGAGCTGAAATGAATGAGTGGAATCCACTCATGCAATGCTCTAATGTAATATCATTCGTGGAATAATAGTGCTCTGAGACACTGTGCTCCCACCTGGAGCAGATTATCCCACCCTGCTGTAGGATATTGCCTCTCCTGGGATTCAGCGCTGTCCTCCTCACTCTGCCCTGACACTGGGCAGTGCTTGGCCCTCGGTTATAAATGCAGAGACTAAGGCCAGAAAGAAGCATCACATTACCACAATCACATACTGGTTTTAATCCGATTATCCTCCATTATGTTGGAGTGCACTAGGGGGTGGTAGAGAGACAGGCGCTGAGGATCAGAGAGAGGGCCTCTGTCCTGGGCCGGGAGGTGACCCTGGGAGTGCATCCAGGTCACCGGGGACGGACTGAGAGAGGATTGTGTGTTTATGGACAGACTGGGCCTGTGAGAAGTGTTCATTGCAGTTTGTGGCCTTACAGGGCATTGTTTGCCTATTACCATAATAGGTAAAATCTGTGTAATACCCCAGGTGATTGGGAGACACTGTGGTGAACATCTTTCCTGTTTATAGGATGTGATATCCTGTTAGGTGCTGGTATTTAGGGAATTCTGACTGCGCAATAAATGGCTTTGCCGCTCTCCATCTTATGAGCAAAGTCCTTGCCCGTGAGTCATTACTGCACATTACACCTCTCTTTCCATTTTATTCCATCGTCCACAAGGGGTGAGGAATAACACACGGTGAAGATGCAATGCACAGTCCAAAGTCAAACAGAACACAAAAGTCAGTAGAAATGTCATCCTGTTTTACTCCCAAGCTAAAAAGTCTTTTTCCTTCCAGGATGTTATAAACACACAATTACTTTGGAAGCTGTGGACTGACTCTGAGATCCACAGGCAATCACAGGAGAAATCCTGAAGGAAGAAGCAGGAGATGCCTGCAGGAAGAGGGAGACAGTCAGACCTCTTGGGGCACAGCCCGCTCAAGAGAGTTGGAGGCTTTTTGACAAGGCAGCTGTTTGTTTCTTTCGAGGTCATAGCAACAGAACATCACGGACATGGCGGGTGAGTAAATCATGAGTTTTCCAAGCAATACCTCTCTCCAAATAATATAATCAATTTCTCATCTTAATGGAAAAAAAAGCTCCAAACCTATACAAACCTGCCAGGCCAGAGGGACAACACTATCTTCCTCCAGCACATCTTCTGTTTTTCCAAAAGCATTTCCCAGCTGTAATTCCAAGGCGGTGAGTCCTCTCATCCCGAGAGCTGAGCAGCCTGTTCTTGAGAAATACAAATCACAGATAAGGAGGTGACCCAGACAGTTCTCAGAAACAGTAAAAACCCAATGTTTGTTTGCTTTCAGCTGCTTCCTCCAGGCCATTCCCAAGGCTGCTGCTGGGAACAGATCCAACAGTTTCCAGCTCAGACAAAAGCCCATTATCCCACAGTAGCTTTGCAGGTAGCTCTGGACACCCTTACCTGTTACAGTCCAGTAATCCCCCAAGCCTGGACTAAGATCAGGGAATTTCAGGGGAATGGGAACTCTCCTCCGGTTCTTGGCTGGCTTCGGTTTCACAGAATCCCAGGATGGGTCAGGTTGGAAGGGACCACAGTGGGTCAATGGTCCAACTTCCCTGTTCCAGCAGGGTCATGTCAGAGCACAGGGCACAGGATTGTATCCAGATGGCTCTGGAATATCCCCAGTGAGGTATCACCAGCTATCCTGGTGGGCTAGTGGCAGAAAACGTCCTGACATGAAGAACAACACTCCTGAGTATCTGTTTGCATTCCTCCTTTCTTTTCCAGCTCCTTTTGGCCTGGCAAACAGGAAGAAATAAATGTTATAGCTATCCTATTCTCTTTTCATGGGATCATTTCAAGTGACTTCTTGAATCACTTCAGGGACTTCTTTTGGAAATACTTACAGAGGGGTAAATCCCGTTACAGACAAAGCTGCTGTGACCCTGCTATGTGGGAAAACTGAAAGCCACATTAATCAGGAGCTTAATTAAACTGTGGAGAAGTAAATGATAATTAGGACAAGTCATTGATACACCACATGCTGAAGTATTCTGTCTGCTGGGGTTTAGCAGCAGCAGGGACACACAGAAAGAGAACCAGGGTGAAGCTTTTCATCCTGGGACAACACATTCCAAGTGGTGCCTCAGGTTTTAGCCTTTATTATTAGTAATTATTTATTCCCACTTGGTAATTAAGGAACTGTGGCCCAGGAAGCCAAGCACAAGTGGTACACTGCAGTGTCAGGGCCATGCACACAGTTTACTTTGTTTCTTTGCTCCCTGATGCTGCAGAAAGCAAAAGGCCGTAACAGAATGTTGATTCAATGTTGCACATGGAACAGATACCGCTCTGCAGCCGATTTGTTCGATGATGGTTGTGAACCAATTACATATCGAAAAGTACTTACAATTAACATTCACAGTTTAGGGACATTTCCCTAGGGGTTGTAATCTTAATTTATATTCCACAATATCAGCTTGATTCTTGCCTCATCTTCCACCCAAATCCAACAAATACACAGTTTAGTAGAGTAAGCCTGGATGATTATATTAAAAAGAGACTTCAAAAAGTTTTTGGTTGAGGATTTCCATACTGTATCCAGATGCTTCCATGACTTCATAAAGATGACAGACCTTATCCAGCCTCGTCTCTGAATGCCCTGTTCCTAACAACATTAAAACTCTGAAGAAAGCAGCACCCGAATTAAAATCTTGATTGTTATTGGAATATAAATGGAGGCTTTTTTTTTTAAGTTTCAAAACTTCACGTTCTGAAAAAA
>VZTI01001808.1:1179-29718 GCA_013397865.1 Struthidea cinerea | reverse complement strand
TTCAAAAATTCACGTTTTGAAAAAAAAAAAAAAAAAACCAACCAGAAGAGACATTTCTCGGTAGATAAAAAAGTATTTTTCTAAGTAAACATACTGATAAGAAGGTGTTCAGAAAAGCCAAAAACATGCAGAAGGACTTTTTAATGGCTGCAGTTACTTTGGGAAACCAACTCCCTTGAGCCCATTTGTTTATCAACACAACAATTTGTCCCATATTCTCCATCCTCACTCTTGTACTCCAGTGATTTGGAAAAAACCCCGTGTGCTATCCAAGGTAATGTGTCCTTTACTATTTAGGTACAAGAGGGAAAAAAAAATTTGAGTGTGCAAAAATAATTGCTGCAAGCAGAAACACTCCAAGAGCAGGTTGAAATGATTGACTGCATTGCTATCCAAGATGAAATATTTCATAAGGGAAAGCCAGGGTTCGTTTGTAAAGAACTTCAGAAGTCCAAGATCAAAACTGTCTCTGGGTGGGGAAGAGCTCGATTAGGAACTCATTTTTTGAATCTTATCTCAAGCTGACTCCAGCCGGATGCTCAGATTTATGTCTGATCTTACTGTCACCGGGGCCAAAATCTCCCCTCTGCCCTGAGGCATGTGCTTAAGTGTCAAACTCAAAGGAAAGCTTCCCAAAAGGAAGCTGACTGTTCCAGAGCATCCACAGTTCGCTGTGGCCACGTGAAAGCTCAGCATTAACTTTGGACAACACCTACTGACTGCAGGCACCTTTTTTTTTTTTTTTTAAACTCAGGACCCAGCCTTATTATTTGTCCTGCTCTTACTCAGCATTCCCACTATTTCACAAGACCAGGAAGGAGCCTGTTGGCTCTTCCTGCAGTGGTGCCCAAAGGGTCAGGGCTGGTTTGGGACAACGGTCCGTGTGTGATTACCCGCCGGAATTCGGTGGGAGACTCTAATTACATCCTTCCCTCCAGAGAAACAGGGAGCCAGAGAATCCTTGAGGAGAACAGATGCATTACAAACTCTTTCCACAACTGCACAAGTGTAGCCAGCAAGGAGACAGACAAATCAAAAAAGTAAAGGATAGAAGCAAGCAGGAGGGCTGTAGTGCCCTGAGCACCAGGAAACAGTTCTGCTAAAAAAAGTAAGGGTCTTGTAGCAAACTCAACCAATGCCAAAACCCTGCTTTCCTCCAGTGCTGTCACCAGCTTCTCCCAACTCATTCCAAGCCAAACAGATGAGGATTATTGTCTGTTCACGATCCAGTTTTCCCACATGAAAGAGGAGGATAACCGTCTATAACTTTTTGCTCCACAGGGGCCATGGAAGGCATAGATATTAATGCTCAGAGATGCCCAGACTGACCCTCAGCCAAAAATTACCACAGTCAAAGGAGGATTTTCAGAGAATTTTATGCTTCTAGTCCAAAAACACGGGAAACAGAGATTGGCATCAGCAGAGACAAATCGATGTAGTTTGATGTCACAGAAGAGACATCTCCCAGTGATGAAGCTTGTTCAATATTCTAAACAAATTTGAAATGTGTTTAGTCTGGAAGTGATTATTTTGCTTATTCTGATGCATTTGATGTTTAACCACACACTGCAAATATGGTCAGGTGGCCCAGGTCCAACGCAGGAAAAGAGATCACAGCACCACAACCAAAAGTGCATTACACAGGACTGAATAATACAGATACACCATCATTAAAATCCCACAATTTAAACTGTGGAGCCGATGTTTTATGGCGGCTGGGACAAGCATGATACATGTTCTCCATTTTCAAATCCTGCAGCGTTTCAGGATACATGGGAAAGCAGATGTTTTTCATCGCCTGAACCCTAAATAAGCTTTTTCTTCCAAACCAACTGCATGGAGTCAGGAGTGAGACACTGCTGCACGAATGGGCAGAGCGTTCCATCTGTCTTGACTCCAGTGGAAAATGTGTATTCTGACCAAAACAGAGATTTTCACATTAAGACTGATTTTTCCCCAAAGTGTTCACGGCCAGGTTGAACAGGGCTTGGAGCAACCTAGTCTAGTGGAAGGTGTCCCTGCCCATGGCAGGGGGTGGATTGAGATGAGCTTTAAGGTCCCCTCCAACCCAGATCATTCTGGGATTCTGTGATATTGCTGTCCTTACACAGAGTAAATACACAGATACTGCCTGGCCATGCACCCACCATGGTGTCTCCTGAGGTGGCAGAACCAGGCCCAGATGCAAGGGGAACCCACAGATCTTCTGTGCACTGACTTCAATATGTTTGAGGGACATGAGTCACACCAACAGCTGGGAGAGGCTCGAGCACACCTCAGGCTACCACAGAGGGTGTTCAGAAAGCAGGGGAAGAGAGCAAATGCAAATCTAGAAGCAAAACTGCAGAGTACCAGCCTCCAAGGAAAGAAACCAGAGAGGACTGTCAGGAAGGCTCTCAGGAAGCACTGTTTTACAGGCAGGACCACAAGCACCTGACATAGGAAAGTTTCCGAAATAAACGTGGCGTGGGCTTAGACCAGCAACTGTAAAGCACAGCTGCCCTGATCATCTTACGCTGTTAAGAGAGAAGAGAGATGTCTGTCGGGAATATTGCTCCTTCCCACTGCCCAGAGGATGCAGGCTGCACAGATGATCCTCCCCTCCTACTCAGCCCACAAGGCAGCAATCTCTCCAGTTAAGCCAACAGAGTCTTCCCAAGAGCAAGCAACCAGGAAACCATTCCCAAATGGTACTCACGTTATGTCAGCTACTCACGGATCTCTCTGTCCACATCTTGCTCTGTGTCAAACCCCTGGTACACCTGGCCCCTGCTCCCTGCACCAGTCAAAAGCTTCATGAGGTGAAGATCATAATGTCATGGACTGGTTGGGGTTGGGAAGGACCTTAAAGCCCATCTTGTTCTGCTGCAGCTGCATCCAAATCCTTCAACACTGGCCTCCCTCCCTAGAAGCAGCCTTGAGGCTGCCTCCCAGCTCCTCCAGATGCAGGAGTTATAACGGCATGGAAAGTTCTACTTCTGAGGTGAGGTAGGTCCTGAACAGGAGGACTTGATGGGGATCTCAGTTTTGTATTCAGTCACTGCTGGCTGCTCACTGGGGAACACTGGGCTCCTGTGAATGCCAGCTCCTCCACACTTGGAGGCGTATTTTCCAGGGATTTGTGGGAGCTGCACATCTTAGGTGATGACACTCAGGAGTGCTGAGAGGACTGTGCTTTGTTACAGGTTACAGAGATGGCAGGAAGAGAGCGGTGAGCACCAACAGAGAGCAAATCCCATTTATTCCCTTTCCCGGGCTCCCACTGAGCTGTCCAGTGCCACACAGGAGATAGGTGCTTCATTCAGCAGAGCAGCAGCTCAGCTCCTGGATTTCCTTAGGCCAGAGGATTTTAACTGCAGCTAGATTGCAAAGGTTGAGAGCAAGGGGCATGTGGCCCTCGGGGACAATCCGCATCGGATGCAAGCAAGACAGACACCAGCAAGGCCTCTGCCTCCCAAACCTCAGGAAAGATGCACTTGCATCACGCAAAATCCCTTTAAAGACATTCCCAATTTTCCTTCACAGTGACAGCAAGGAGGGAGGAACTGGCAGAGTCCCCTCTCCCAGCTGCACACAACTAATCCAGCTGAAGTTTTTTTCCATCCTGATTCACGGAAACATTTGCCGTGGAAGAAGCCAAGCCTTTTACTGCTTCCAACTCCAAAGATGCTTCTTCTGCATCATCCATTTTCTACCAGCTGTCTGAGCTCATGGCCCAAGTCAGACCAGAGCTGCAGGAGCAAGCCTGGTCCCTTCCAGGGATGGAGCACAGGCTGCCTCATCCATCCCAGGCACTGTGGCCTTGCCCTCCCTCTTCTCCACACTGATCAATCCCTGCCTTTCTCTTGCAGGTACCTCCATCCACAAACATCTGCCAAGCTGCTCTGAGCTTCCCAGAAAAGCCCTGGTTTCCTTGAAAAGCCTGTATCCAGCTCAGAAATGCACTTCCCTTGGACAGCATCATGAGGGAGCATCATCTCATAACAGTTCATCTCATTCCGCCCCCTGCCATGGGCAAGACAGCTTCCACCAGACCTAGTTGCTCCAAGCCCCATCCAGCCTGGCCTTGGACACTTCCAGGAAAGGGGCAGCCACATTTTCTCTGGGCAACCTGTGCCAGGCCCTCACAGGGAAGAATTTCTTCCATATATCAAACTTCTCCAGGCTAAACAGCCCCAACTTCCTCAGCCTGTCTCTGTAGGAGAGGTGCTCCAGTCCCCTTATCAACTCTGTGGCCTCCTCTGGATTTGCTGCAACAGCTGTTCTATGTTCTTCATGCACTGGAGGCACCAGAACTGGACACTATATTCCAGGTGGGGTCTCAGGAGAGCAGAGCAGAGCAGGAGAATCTCTTCCCTGTGCCTGCTGTCCACACTGCTGGGGATGCAGATGTCCAGTGACTTAGGAGTGCTGTCCTCCCACCTCTTTCCAAGGAAAGGTGGCACAGGAGAGAGAACATCTGCTCCTGAGGCACTGATATATCCAGCCCCGCCTATGGAGAGCCTGCTCTGGCACAGCCCAGGTGTTCCCAAGCTGCTGATGTTACACTCACCGGGGAACAGCACTACTTACTTTGGATTAGGAGCTGGAGCTGATGGGGAGGGATACAATGCCAGGAAATCAGCGACCTCCCAGCAGCAAAGCAAAGCTTTCTTTCACTGCTGTCACCTTGTCAGGTCAGTGCCCAGTACAGCAAGGCCTTAACACCTACCATGACATGACAGAAAAACCCCTACCTACACAATCCAAACCACAGGAAAACACCCAGTTCCCCTGAATCCCAGCTCTTCACCCCATTTGCCAAAGGAAACCTTAAGTGCCAAGTCATCTCCTCCAGCTCTACAACCATTTTCCTCTAACTAACCAAAACAAAGTAATAACAGTATGAATTATTTTTCTCAACACTCCCCCCCCCCCCCGAATTCCCAGTCACAGCTCCTCATTAGGCCTGGTGTTAATTAGAACAGGCTGTGAAGTTCACCGCATCTGTGCAGAAGATCAGGGGTGGACAGACACATGACACGAGCTCTTGTGAAACCAGGTCCCAAAAAAATGACCCATATGATGGTGACAGCGTCTTCAATAATTTCTTTTGGTATTTAGTTGTCCAAGAAGCTTAGTAAAAAGAAAAATAAAGAGGAGGCTACAAAAAAATAACCTCAAGCATTTGGAGGGGGAGGGAGTTATTTTGCTTGAAGGCCTTTCATTAATAATCCCCTTAATAACAGCTTTTATTAGTTTGTAAATGTTCCCTTTTGCTCAGCCATTTGATGGCATCCTTGGCAGCAACAGCCCATAATTCTTCACTGCATGTGTGTCTGTCTGCTGTTTAAAATTTAAATTAAAGCAAGGCTTGTGGTTGAGGCTCTAGTGCACTGAAAGGAGAGGAAGGCATCAGCCTTTAAAGTAACAGTGTTGCTATTAGCATGACAGCCCAAAACACAGAAAAATCCTGCAAACTTGTATCACCCTCCCGAGAACTGGATTCAAACTCCGGCCTGCTCCAACCCGGCCTGGAACACTGCCAGGGATGGGGCAGCCACAGCTTCTCTGGGCAGCCTGTGCCAGGGCCTCACCACCCCCACAAGGAAGGATTTCCCCCCCAGTATCTGATCTAAACCCACTCTTTTTCAGTTTGATGCGCTGAAACTCACGAACTGCATCTTGCACACTGCTCAGTTTGGTGGTGTGACTCTCTGGTCTTCCAAAGCCACCGTGGAAACTTTATGGTGCAAACAAGGATGGAAGCTGTAGGCCTTTGGGCCATCTCCTGCTGTCCCTCCTGTTCTCCCTTGGCTTGGTTATATGGAGTCTTTTGGAGAAGAACCCTGGATTAATATTCTCAGGATAAAAATGAGTAGGAGGCCTGGCAAGCAAGTTTTCCCTCTCCCCATGATTCATGAGGAAGTCAGACAAGGAATGTCTCCATCAGGAGACAAATGGGCTAGGTTTAATGGCATCTGCAATGGGGACATATTTCTCTAGGAACTGCCAGTTAGTTACTGGAACAGCCTCAGTACAGAACAAGAGTGACTTCTAGTGCAGTCCAGGGATATGGCAAGAGATATTGCTTGGCATTATCCCTGCGTGTGTTGGAGCACATCAGCCTGTGCTGCCTCATGCAAATTAGGCTTGGTCTGAGCTGCAAAGTGCCTGTGAAAGTGACGGGGATGTGGCTGCCCTGGTGGAAGCAAAAGCCTTGTCATGTTCCATCTTACAGACACGGAAAGCCAGGGCATCCAAGGTGAATTCATGGAGAGACAGCACACACATGGCTGCTCGTGGCAGCAAACTGGATTTCCTAACTCGAGAGCTCATTCAGTCCCTGCAGAATTTTCAATTGCAGTGACACAGTTACCTCGCTGAACAGTGTAAGAACTGGGAGCGCTGCCCTCTTCCTGCCTGCTATTCCTGAACGAGGCTGAAGCATCCCCACCTCCCTCACCGACCCTTCAGAGCTGCTCTGGCACCACAGGCAGGAACCTCCTGCACCCCTGATCACAAGCTGTCCTCAGAGTCAGGTTGCCTGGCAAGTGACAACCTCCCAGGGAACACAACCTGCAACCCCATGCTCAGCAGTCCTACCCAGGAGGTCATGCTGCGTCCAGGAAGGCTGGTTACATCCCAGCTTCCACAACCCAGGACTCTCTGCCATTCCCTAAAAGGGAGCAGAAATATTTCCTGAAATCCAAATGAGAATTAATAAACACAAACATCGCTGGCTCAGGACGCCTCCCAGCCAAAATTGCTGGAGATTTGGACAAGTGTGACTACACATGTGCTCTATCTTTATGCTCTTTCCAGATCTCTACCCCTGAACAAGATGCCCAGTCTGGCAGACCTCAGCTCTGACCTAGCAGAACCATTCTTACATTCTTAAATGTAGAAGAGTTTCTGCTTTTTCCTGGTTTTGGTTCACACTGATTTTGCTTTGCCATTTTTGAGCCTGACTAATGCAATTGACACACAGCCTGGGCCAACTAGTCTGGCTCTGCCCAAGATGAGATCTGCAGATATCCCACTGCTGGTACCAGACAGGACTGCTACCAGCTCACCAGGAATCCATGTCTGACTTCCCCCACATATTCCTGGGGGAAGTCAGACAGCTGACAGCAGCCTGGTTGGTCTAAAACTTCAAGAATCACAGTCCCACTATTCCCATCACTCCCTTTCAGAGTGTCTTTCTCTCTGCCTGCATTTTTACACTATCCTCAACTTATGGCAATTGAAAACAAGCCCGTTTCTCGCTTCTGCTCAAAGTGTTTTAGATAAAATAGTAGACAGGAACAGAAAAGGATAAAATAAGAGTATCGGGAGGGGGAAAAACCTAAATGGTTAATACAGTTCCTACTCGGCGCAGCCTTTGTGCAAACATGACGTCAGCTGGAAAGTGCTGGCAAGCAAAACCAAGAGGGATGTATGTCAGTTGAGCAGCATATATTCCCTGGGTAAGGGAACATGGAACTGCCTATAACTGCACGTGGCTGTCCTGTTTGTGCAGGATCAAATTCCTCCCTGTGCACGCAGCAGCCGTCCAGGAATCACAGCCCACGACATCACGCAGGAGGCACAGTGCCACACGTCCTCCTTGTGGCTGTGCTTCCAACAGACAGAGACACCAAAACAACTGCATGGCCTCAAAATGTCACGTGCAGCCACCGCAGGTGAAGCCCTGGGTGCACGGGTGTCACAGAACCCCAGAATGGTTTGGGTTGGAAGGGACCTTAAAGCCCATCTCGTTCTACCCCCTGCCATGGGCAGGGACACCTTCCACTATCCCAGGTTGCTCCAAGCCCCATCCAACCTGGCCTTGGACACTTCCACGGATGGGGCAGCCACCGCTTCTCTGGACAACCTGTGCCAGGGCCTCACCCCCCTCACAGGGAAGAATTTCTTCCCAATATCAGATCTAAACGTTGTCTCTTCGAGTTTTAAATCATTCCCTCTTTTTCTATCACTCCATGCCTTTCAAAAGTTCTCTCTCCATCTTCCAGCATCACCCAGCTGATCAGAATGACTGAATGTATCTTTGAACTTCAGGTTCTCTCTATTGCAAATATACCTTGACACATCTTCTCCTTTCATAGAAAAAGTTCATTGAACTGGTTTGAAGGCAGGGAAGAGACACTTTTTAGGGGCATAAGTTAGTTAGGAATATTTTACTGGAGCACTGGAGCAAATAGAGGCCTCGTTGAAAATTAAAATATTCATAGGAAAGAGTGACTCCATATGAGTTTTAAGTTTCAAATTTCACAAAATGTTTTGCTGTAACATTTTTCAAGGGAAAAGCTCCAAGTTCAGAACTTGAAGTGGTTTTATTTAAAACAATGTTTCTTTCTTCTACTGATTTTCTTTTCCAAGCTCAGCTGTTGAAGCTGAACTGAAACATAAGACATTTTCTGTGTCCTCAACAGGTCCAATAAAATTCTTCTCTCTTTTTGTTTTCAGAGGTGTGATTTTTACCCCCTCAGATTCCAAAGAGAAAAAGTGACAGCTCATCTTTTTTTCATTCTTGTTAAAAAAACTCTTCCCCACCCTAACACAGTGAAGAGAAAAAAAAAAAAATAAAATTTGTGCCTCTTTCTCCCAGATTTAAAAAAACCAAAGAACAACAGAGTGCCTCAGGCTAATTCTGGTGCATGACTTTTCCTGGAGCAGTGGAGCACATTCAGCTTGGGGAGCAGAGATTTAAGGCTAATAAGCAGCTGGTTTGGTTTACAGAAATGCTGCAGCATTCCCCCATGGCACCCATCCCCCATTTCCCAGGAAACCTCCAGCAATCACTGGAAGACAGTCTCAAAGATTTCCCTGCAATGGCTGTCAGAAGTGGCTTTAATCCCACACCCAGCATAAGAACTTGGTGTATGTTCCAGGTTGCTGCCAAGGCACTGACTCTTCTTCCTGCATCTTTAGTTCCTGGGCAAAACTACATTTCTAATCTGTACATAATGTTCAGCTTCATCTCTGGCAGTTTATGGACTTGAACACAAAGGCAATTCTCAGTGCCACTGGAAGGAGTGAATCCCTTCCCCTCATTCCCTGGAAAAGGAAAAACAATGTCTGCCAAGGCAGACACTCCAGCCTAACCTTCTTTTCATGTAACACAAGGAAAAAGCACCTCTAGCTCCCTTGCAGTGATGAGACCAAGTCTTTGGAGACATGGGGTTTATTTCTAGGTCTGACACAGATACCTGGTGTGAACCTGCAGATTCTTGAAGACCTCTCTCTGGCTGAATGAACTCTTTAAAATCTTATCACATTAGATAAAGCTGTGAGGAAAGCAAAATGCTTAAGAAAAAGTCAGAACTACATCCTGAAATTCTGTGCAGCTCAGTTGTGAACAAAATAAGCATCTTGACTCTTTGTTGTCTAATGCCAAATTTCTTTCCAAAACAAATGTTCCCAATCCTTAGTGCCAGCCTAACTTGAGAGTGGTTTATCACTGAGTTAGGGAGAAGCTGCCTCCCACCCTGGCCAAGATTCAGCCCAGCTGATGGGAGGCACTGAGCTCCACTCCCAGCCTGCCCAAGGTCCTTAGGTGGTTAATGAAGACACAGACAATGTTGTAAAGCAGCTCAGACGTTGACAGAGCTGAGTCACCCTCTCTCTGTAACCTGAACACCCCAGACATGACTATAAAGAGAGTAATAATCACCATTTTGGGGGACAAGGCCAACTTTTCATCCATCAGGCACTACCCAGACTGTGACCTCACTGGGGGTTTAGTCCCTGCTGTGTTTTTTAAAAGACCTGAACAGCACAAATGAAAGCTGCCTCAATGGCTGGAGTCTCAACCAGAGCCAATGGCAGCTAAATTTTCCATGGAAAGCTTTAGCTGGCGGAAGGGGAGCAGGGTGGAGCTAAGAATATCAGTTACACAGTGACAAACTCCTGCCTGGCATTTCCTCCTCAAACCATGAGCCAGCTGCAGCCACCCCTGCCAACCTTCAGCGTCCTCAGCCAGCTCAAGGGGCTCTGTTCATATTGAAATTCTAATTTTAGAGAGCAGATCCAGCCCTGGGAATCTCTTTGAGGACAAGATAAGCCTAGTGGGATTTGGCCACCGAATGCCTATCCATTTCACTGGGTATCCAAACACCAACTCCAGAGTATGGGATAACTACCCTTGCATTACATCGAGGAAGATAAACAGGCAAGAGACCATCCTTACTTCACGGATATGGGAAAAGAAAGAGGAGGAGAAGAACCCCACTCTTACCACCCCAACATATGGTAGAAAGGCCAATCAGTGCCTGTACCTTCATGATTAATGTTCCAGCAATAGGGTGGTTTGCTTTCACCACCCCACACCAGCAAGAAAATCGCCATATTTTCCTTTCCAGGCACTGCTAATATCCCAAGATCACAAAAGCTTTGGGTGTTGCCTGACACTCCCACCCAGGTTCTTCAAATCGAGCCATTTTAGAGTGTCCTACACCAGTCAGCACATGCTTTTAGGTCCTTAAAATAGTCCACACTGCAGGAAATCCCTGCCACTAGCTAAAGACCCAGAGGAAGTATCCTCCTTGGCTTACTATCAAATACACATCCCATGAAAAATGAGCAGAGTCCCTCTGGAAGCTCTCAGAGCTGAGAAAGCTTCTCAAGGCACCCACTTAGAAATTGAGACTGCTCCTTGTCCAGCTGCAAGATATTCCTAGAGCAGATGGATTGGTAAATCCATCCTCTTCCTGCTGTCACCGTGTTGGTGATGGCAGTGGCAGCAGGAACAGGGGAGAACAGGAGTCACTGGATAAAGGCACACACGTTTATTGCTTCAGGTCAGCTCTCTGTCTTTTCAGAGAAGCCCTGGATTCTCTCATCTACCCTTTGCATAGCAGCCTGCAGGACAGATGGAAAAGATTCTGGAGTAAAGGTGGGATCTGGTGTGAATAAGGATGGAAGTATTTTGGCTGGGAATTTGTGGGTATGCAAAGGCGTGGGAGTTGTGATTCATGAAATGCTTCCCTCCCCCAGCAGTTCCCCACCTTGCAAGGAGCCAGTTGTTGGTGCTGGGAAGCAGGGACTCACTGGTCAGGCATTTGGCAGGAATGTTTCTGGAGCAGGCTCCATGGCTGGAGCTGCGTGTCAGCCAGAGCATCTCCTCAGAGCAGCTCAGATAGAGAATCACCAGGAACAAAACAACATTTCCTGAAACTACCGCAGGGTAAGATAGAAAATTGATCCAGCCCTTGATCCAAGAGGGCGTAAAATGCACAAGGATCATATTTTCTCTCCAGTTCCAAATAAAATCCCCAATATGGATATGTTGAATGGTTCCAAGGAGCAAATTCAGCAGTAGCTGTGCCTGAGAGATCACAACCACTAAAAAACTGGAGTGCAAACTGAGCTGCAGCAGCACAGGATCTCCTTCTCCCTAACATCAGGGGCTCTTGTATCTGTGTGTCCCCTCAGTCTAACACCAGGAATGATTTTTTCCAAGCACACTGGTGCTTGTCCTGACCTTGGTTCCCCTGCTAGGGAATGCATAAGCAAGGAAGATGCTCCATGTAGAGCCTAGATTTTAATCCATCTGCTTCAAACCCAGCCCAGGCACTTCCCTCTTGCACAGACAACCCGAGGATGAGCACATCAAAATTTTAATCAGACTCTCAGCAACATCCACTGAAATGTTTAAAATTGGCACAGGGAACAAACCAACTACACTCTGTACAGTCAATGCTGTCAACTTTTGGATTACCCAATATCTTGTTCAAAGTGCTGCTCTGGGAGTAATTCTGTGAGAAAAAGCACTTCAGCAGCTACAGTTCAGGAAGGCCTGGGGAACAGGAATTAACAAACCCTAAAAGATTTAGAAACAGAAGATGTGGAAAAAAGGAATTTTGATTTTATTTTTCAGTCTTTGAGGTTCTGACTTACTGTTTCTGAACCACTAGGGACCAACAACACTTACTTAAGACCTCGTTAGGAAAGTATCAAAGGCACTGTCAAAAGTATGAGGGAGTCAGCTTGAATTGTCCCTAAGGGGAAACTTCAAGACTAGGAAGAAAAAAATCAGTTTCCTTATTCACTAAGGGAGTTAACCCATCAAGCATCAATAACTTTGCAGAGCAGAACATGAAGCAGTGAAACCAGAGTTTGGATTGTGACTATAAACTACTGAGCATGATCTGAGATGTCATCAGATCTCAAAGTCTAGGAAAACACAGACAAATCCTAAGTGAAAAGTTCTTGCCTGCCTTTGGAAGGAAATATACAGCTGCTGCTTTATAAAGAAACAAGATCCCTGCAAAACCAGAGTTCACATCCATGCGCAAACACCAGTTCTCCTTTCTCCTGAGCCATTGGCAAAGGGACGAACCTTCCATGCTCACATTAACATTTCCACTCTCCCAGTCCAGCACGCAAGCGGGAAGGCCGTGGACTCACGGTCCAAACCAGAACCCACAGATTCACCTGTGGAAATTACAGCTCCTGCCACCATGAAATTATCTGGGAACCAACTGATCTTTGGCATTCCATTCTCCACTCTCTCCTGAGTCATGCAGGGCAGCTATGGAGGCAATCTTCCTTCCTAGTACCCTGGAAAAGCAAGCGCAAGAGCAATCCCAGCTGTCCTGAGCACAGGGCACTGCTCTCAGCCAAATTATTACCATTGCAAGTGTGCTGAGCAACCACAGGCCTTTGTGGGGATGGATTAATGGGAGGGCAGATGCTGGAGGAAACATTCATCTCTGTGGGGTGGAAAGAGCAACAAAAGTGTCCTGAGAGCAGGGAAGATCAAAGAGGAGGAAAAAGTACTCATTCACCGCTTATCTTTTTTGCCTCCATTTGTAGTTTGTAGCTGCTAAAGAAAAAAGATCTCAGAAAAAGAACCTTTTCTTTCCTCCCAGCCACTATCAAAAGGGTTTGCTGAATAATAAATTATTTATGTATAAAATGGAGTTAAAATACCATCATGACCATTGGTGGCACAAATGCAGCAGATGGAACTTGAGGCCGGTTGAGAGACCAGAGAGGGGATGGAGGTGGAGCCCTCCCTTCTCTTCCACTTATGATGAGGAAGTCTATGTGACATGGGAGACCTCCAAAAAGCAAACTCCTACTCCTCCTCAACCTGACATAAAACTAAACCTCAGGTTGGTTCTTGTGTGCCTTACAAGGGCTGCTCACACATCTGAGATGCTGTTCTGGGCCTCCTTCTACAGCTTCTGGTCGTAGACAATATAAAAAGCTAAAAATAGCCATCAAAACAAGATTTGGAAGCTCCCTGGAATATATTTAACAAACAGGATAAAGGAAACAGTGCTTTACTGAATCACGGGCTTTGTTTTTAGCTGAATATGCTCCCAAAATGGCTAAGTGATCTGTTTTAGCTGTTATGGGAAGAATTTAGTTCAGTTCAGTCAACACACAAAACTTCACCAGTCACCACTACCTGCTCCTCATGACTGTGAGCAAACCTGCTGGTCAAAAGCCAGTTCACAGTGTATTGGTCCAGAACAGGAACAGAAATAGAAGTATTAAACAAATGTCTTTGCCCTGCCCTATTCTCTCTGCTGTTGTTGCAGCACAGAAAAGCTCCAAGAAGCCTGTCAGTGAATTCATCATAGTATCCATGAAATTGCTAGGACATGGCAGCACACCCTGGCAATGAGCTTGGGAGGGGGTAGAAGGTTTTCTTCCTCTCTCCTCTGAAGCCACTGGGTAGATGACTCACAGTAGATTGGTGTTGCAAGGTTCCCAGTTTCTCTTCAGATGGAGAGGTGGAGCTTCCCACTGCTCCAGAAGCAAAGCAGCCAGAGCCAAACACCACACACTAATGGATTTTTCCACATGCTGAGACCCAAGAGCTTGAAGGAGCTCCTAGAAATAGAAAGCTTCCTCACCTGCCTTGGAAAACTTTGCTCGGCGCTCTACAGCACAGTCCTGCCCATGTTTGTGAGGACACCTGAGGTCGTGAGTGAAAAACATCAGTGCAGTTTCTGCTCAGTTCTGTGAGGAAGGAAACAGTGCTTAAAGCAGATTTGTAACCCAAGTGTCCCAAGATTCCTGTGACAATCCAGGGCAGAGTCCCTTCCCACGGAATAAGGTGCGCAGAACATATTCAGGATATGAAAAGCCTGACCAAAGGATTGCCACACTCAGGGGCTGCAGAATCTCCCTCTCCAAATTCGTGCCTCATGTTGTAAGTTTTAAGCGGTAGCAGATGTTGGCAGCGTGCTCCAGACCTTTGTTTCCCAGATTCCCAGATAACTGCGGCTTTTGTGCAAGCCCTTCTCTAGCAATAACAGTAATTAAGTGCCATTTATATAAGGCCTTTCATTCAGCAGTCCCAAAGCGCTCAATAAATTTAACAAACCATTAATACTCAACAGATGCATTGCTTTGCAATTTTAAAAAGGCTGCATTCTTCTCCCGGATCCTCCCCATTCCCACAAATGGCAGGTACCCTAATTACCATAATTACTGTAATCACTATAATCATCTATCAGTTTGCAGAGAAGCAGAATTAGGGGATGCCAAAGGCCACAGTACATTCTGCTAATAACAAAAGGATTCCAGCAGAGTTCCTGGCCTTTAACTTTGTTCCCACTGTGAGCAGGAAACCACCCTGTCTCCAGAAATTCACACGCACTGATAACTTCATCTAGCCAGAACCCTGAACTGAAAGACAAGGATGAATTCTCAGAGCACATGAAAAACCCACTGGTTAAAGAAAGCCAAGTCCAATCCAAGCAACAAGGATTTTTTCACTAGGATGCCTTCAGCTCACTAAAATTGAATTTAGTGGCCCAAGCAGGACATTGAGAGAGACTCAGTAGTCACCATGGAACTGTGATCTTGCTTATACATCCCTCTGGATTCCCCCTAAAAAAATCATGGACGGCATTGCTTGAAAGGACAAGTCTTGCCACACCAACAGTGCCATCTCTTTACACCACCTAGATTAGACACTCAATTAGACACACAATTGTGGCCTTCCAGTACCTGAAGGAACATACAGGAAAGAAGGAGAGAGACTATTTCCAAGGGCCTGGGGTGACAGGACAAGGGGGAATGGCTTCAGCCTGACAGAGGGCAGGTAACACTCTCCCAACAACTGACCTCGCCCCGCCAGCAAAACCACAGGAGCTGAGCATCCAAGCTCGGGCTGCACAAAAAACAAGGAACAGGTTTTGGCTAAGGCACAACTCACACAATTATCAGCTGTGAGGGTGTGGACAAGCATCAGTGATTCCTTGAGCTGTGCCTGAGCCTCAGTGTAAAGCAAAATACTTATTTTTCTTTCTTAATCATAGAATATCCTGAGTTGGAAGGGACCCACAAGGATCATTGATCCAACTCCAGACTTCTTGACAGAGTCTGTTTACCTTCTACACTTACTGTGCTGCTGCTACCAAAGGCAGTTCAAGATCTGTCACATAATTTGAATTATATTGTGTTTGTTCCTATTTTAGGCAACATAAAGAGGCATTTGCACAAATCTCAGATAGTTTGAGATCACAGCTCAGTAGTCACAGTAATATAAACTGCAACCTAGCTGTGTATCTCAGTTCCTAGTTGCAATAATTAGCATTTCAATGGCTTTTTTGCCTAAACTTTATCCACTTATAAAGAAGACTGCACAAGGTCTAGCATCACATCACAATCACTTTGTAACACATCATGCAATAATATCCAGTATTTAACTGTTGCACCTCATGCTGGACACAGTGAGAATATTCCCACCCTCTCCAAAGCTTCCTTGCTTCTCTTTATCTGTCCTACTTCTCCTGCTGGTCTCTCACACTCTGCACTTGAAACAGGAATTAGAGGCGGGAACCATGGCTATGGGAAGGGCTTCTTTCTCTATTTTCTACCAAGCATACCTTGGATAACTGATCAGCAACCAGCTGACAGCACAACCCAAGGGAGACATGGCCCAGCTCTTCTCAGCTGAATTAAAGTAACAGCAAATAAATAATCTGGATAGTACTTAGAAAGTCACAAGACCAATGCTTGGCCCTGGCTAGGGGTGAGGAAAAAGCCCATCCAAGGTGACACCCAATTCTTTTTGGCTGAAATAAATTTAATTCCTACCAAGAGGAGCCAGGTTTCACGAGCTCTAACAGGGAAAGCGTTCACTGGACAGAGACTGTGTGAGTGCATAAGAGGGACTAGACTGGGGCCCATTTTTTTCATCATGCAGAAATGTAACAGCTTTTTATTCCGTTTTATGAGTCAGTGTTCCCAATGGAAAGAGCACACACATCATGGGTTTGGCGCTGCACACCACTGCATTTCCTACCAGCCCCATCCCGCAATGAATACGATCCGTTTGGTTAACCTCTTCAAGGAGGTGTTTGTGCCAGCGGTGCTCTCCAGGAGCAGGAGGGGGGCAAGGCAGGGATGTGTCAGAGGAAGGATGAATGCCCTCTCCTCGCAGTCCCTGCAGCACAAACCACCCCTGTAAGAAAAACAAATGAGCCCAGAAGGCAGTCGGGAAACTGCTGAGAGAAAGGTCCCCTCCTGGCATGAGTCAAGCTCCAAAACACTTCAAGGAGCTGTTCTGGCTTGCCATAGGGACAAATTGTCCAGCAGAACCTCTGACGGCTTTTTTCCCCACTGATTCACTCCCCCAGTATGCCACTGGGCTGACAGACACAAGGATGCCACAGGTGATCATGCAGGACACAGGGGTTTCAACTGGACGCTGCCTGTCATGGTCCTTCAGTGTCACAAACACAACAAAGTGTTTGAGAGAACCCTTGAAAGTGTTTGAGAGATCCCTGAGCTGCCAGACCCTGAGGGTTTCTCTTTTGGACACAAAGGGAGGGCTGCAAAACTGCCAAGGTGCTCACAACCTAATTAAAAAATAAAAAACTAGAATCAAAGGATCCAGCTCTAAACCCAGTCTCAAACCTAAGACAAGCCTTTGGTGAGTTAATAAACTTGCCAAGATATCTCTGAGTCCATAGTGTCTTATCTTCTTTCTAATTCTAAGCTCCTTCCCCAGGATCTTTTGGCTAAATTCATCTTGCCAATCATCTCAGAGGGTCCAGAGTGCTTAGGCACACAAAAACATCACATATCACATGTGGAGGAAGTGCTCCAAATTATGGGAATTCTTATCATTTCCTTTTCTGCCTCTTTCCCCCAGTCACGCTCATGTTGTGAATACACTACTAAATTTCATAGCTCATCCTCAAAGTCCCAATCTCTTTGCCTTTGTCTGCAACTATTATTACATTTTATGACTTTTAGTTAATTTGGACTGCCTGAATAAGCAACTTGGCAGGCCAAAATATTAAAATGAAAATGTTTTCAGTGCAATAACTTGAATTTCCCCAAATTATTCCTCCTGCTGACAGGCTTTGCTGCTGTAGAGCTGACCACTCACACGTGACAACACACACTGTGGAGGCAAGGGCCGATACCAGCTCCACCAACAAACATAGAACACAAACAGCTAAAAACCCAATAGGTTTCAAACGTCAATGTTGAAGGATGCCAAATTCTGTTACAAATTCTACAGGGACAAGAAGCTAAGAGTTGTTTTGAGTTTTCCAGCTGCATCTATGATATACAAGAAAAGTCCTCCAGTGACACTGAATAAGACCTCTTTCAGTGTCAAAACTTCGGTTTTTGAGTCTAGCCTCCCACTGCATGACTGCTGTCCAAGGCAGCTATTGCTGGGAAAAGCATCATTTGCCATTGTGTGGGATACAACACAACCAGAAGAAAGTGCTCCTGTGGTGTGCTGTTAAGTTGATCAGACCAGATATGCTGGCATTTCTGGAGTTCAGCCTCCCCCACTGAATAATTTGGGTGCCATAAGTGGTAAATTTACTCATTTACTAGAATCTAAGTTCTGTACTAGGTGCCTAGAGACAGCATGAAGCTTAGAGGTGGAGGGGAAAGCAGCACTGCCTTCTCCCTCATGTAAAAGACAGTGAAAAACAGAAATAAATTTGAACTTAAGGTTAAACAGGTTCCATGTTTGTTTATTTTTCCTTCCCCTTCTGCTGTTCTCTATGCTTTAAGCAGTCTTGTTCTCAGTGGCTTCCTAACAGAGCCTGCAAAATTCCTTATCACAGTTGTCCTCTTCCCACTGGCCAGATGTGTTCTCTAGAGGTTGTGCTAGAACTGAGATGGGATCCTTGTCCTCCCTGAAGTCCCTGGAAAGTTTTCCATGGGCTTCCGTGGGAGCAGCACTCCATCCATATGCCTTAATTCCTGCCTACAAGGAATAGGATTTGGTTTATATCCGTACATGAATCAGGACACGGCCCCTTATACTTACCTTGACTGTTTTAATTTTTTTATTTTTAAAGGCTTTTAGCTAAGGTTTCCTGACTTTTATTTATGATAGCCTAGATCCCTGTAAAAGAGTCTGGAGTAAATCCATGCTTCCAACAGGACACATCCTACAAAAGTCTGAGAACTCGAAACCACAGGAAAAATGACAAGGCTTCAGGACGACTCATCATCGCTATTTTGCAAAGATGTTGGAAGAAACTGGGAAGCAAAGACTAATTAATGTACTTCCCACTCTTTTGTAGATTCCCATCTGCTCTGCCTCACTTTCTGAAGGCCTCAACACACACAGAAGGGTTGCTCTGTCTGCAGACACGTAGCAAGGACTGGGGCCACTCTCAGACCTGCTCTTTAGACAGGCTTCCCACTGACAGAGGGCAGGGTTAGATGGGATATTGGGAAGAAATCCTTCCCTGTGAGGGTAGGGAGGCCCTGGCACAGGTTGCCCAGAGAAGCTGTGGCTGCCCCATCCCTGCAAGTGTTCCAGGCCAGGTTGGATGGGGCTTGGAGCAACCTGGGATAGCAGAAGTTGTTCCTGCCCATGGCAGGGGATGGAACAAGAAGAGCTTTAAGGTTCCTTCCAACCCAAAGCATTCTAGGATTCCTGTGAAATTCTTTCTAAATGGCTTTTTCTTGAGACTCTAAGAACATTTTTGCAAATGCCGGAAAGAGTCATGTTCTAGTGAAGAATGCTTCATTAAAAGCTCTTCAGATACCAAGAAAGGCCTGAAAATTGGATAAGTGCAAATTACAGTAATAATTTTCTAAAAGGGGAAAGAAGTTCTTCCTCAGCTTGACCAGAGTCCCACATCCTTCCCAGCAGTGTCTCATAGGGAGGACATCCCACTCACCCTGGAATGTGATTTTTCCTAATGAAAGTTAAGCAGTGAAGTTGCTTATTTTAAAAAAAAAAAAATTGTAACAATTTATGCCCTTCTATGGAAAAAATCCTTCATCTATCACTTCTCATGACAAAAAAATGCCACCATAGAAACTTATCATTTCAGAGTCAATATTCCTGCTCATTTTTGCAGGGGATGGAGGAAAAAAATCCATGTTACCTGCTACAGAGCTTTGTTTGGAAGTGTTAGCCAGTTCTCCTAACCTCCTTCACCATTAAAATCACGGATCTTGACCCAAACCAACTTGCTGTGAAGTCGGAAGACTTGTGACTGACTAGAGTGAGGACTGGATGGAACTCTGAAGAGATAAACTGAACAGGAAATGGGTTTTAAAGAGGGACCTCTTGCTCCCAAGGCGAGACAATCCTAGGAAACTACAGAAACACATTGTTCTTGTTCAGCTTTTTGCTAAGGCCAAAAGATTTAAAACAAACATCGTTCTAAAACAGTAAAGGCAAAAGACTTCCATTCCTCCCCCAGACAGTCACAATATCCTACTGACTTTTTGCTATCACTGCAGAGTATTTCCAGCTTCAGCTAACAGCACAGAAGAAATGAAAACTTACATTTTGCAGCTTGTCTGGAAATTAAATCCCTGATGCTCTATGTGAATCAGTTATTCATAAGAAAAAAAGTTTCAGACCTCTCAAACATCCTCTTGGCTCTTGCAGTGGATTGAATTATCTTCAGAAAAATGGAAAGACTTCTAAGTTCATGAGAACAAAAAAGGGAGGGTTTCCACCAACACAGGGACAATAAAATCTCCAAGTAAATATTAAGCATTCTCTGAAAACAGAAGCGAAAGCCATGCAGACTTGACAGCACAAATATTTCCCATGTCTCAAGAAAAACAAGTGTTCAACACACTAACTCTGGACAAGACAAGCTGTGAAGCTGCTCTCCGAAGAAGTCCAGAAATACTGAGTATCCATTCTGCTAACATGAATCTCACAAAGCATAATAAGTAATTCTCACAGGACCCTGCCTTCCTATCTGCACAGGAACAGGGAGAATCTGAGCAAATGACATTTCTCTATGCTAGGGAACCAAGCCTAGGTCTTGTTTCTATAAATTAACTGCACTCCCAGAGCCACACTATAACCTCCTGATTTGCTGTTCAGTCTTTTTCTACTCCACAGCATGTTTTCATGTCTCATTCAAGCCCGGATCTCCCTTTGCTTCACCAAGTTGGGCATGGTTTTCTTTTAAGTCAACATCTCTTCTTGTGGTGGGGATGCCCAGGCTGAAGGACAGATGAGGACTCAAAGATCTGCCTGCCCTTAAGATTTGTCACAGGAAAAAGAAGAGGAAATCAGGTCCTTGTTGCAAACTCATCTCCAGACAAATACCCGAGTACCTGTTCTCCACTGAGATAAACATAAGTACTGTAAATATGGGCTGCTTGAGGGAACAGGCAGGATTTTGAACAGGACAGATGGAACTCCTTCCTTCCATAGGAGCACACAGACTCTCCTGTTTGTCCTTTTCAGGTTCACAAGCTGCACCATGACTTTTCTCCTTTAGCAACATCCAGATGGAAACTATTAACTCTCTACCACCACTGAATTTCTTCTTCTGATTCTAATCTTGCTATCTTGGCTTTTTTACATGATCACTCAGCATGTTCACAGGAAAGGAGGAGGCCAAGAAAGAAGAGCAGTACTCCCTGACAGCTTGTCTACAGAGATACTTAGCAAGAGAGACTGCTAACAATCCTCTCAGTCCACACAAAAATCACTGCTTGTGGGACAAAGAGCCACCACAGAATCTTCTCCCACTTGTATATTAAACAGACCAAAACCAGAGTCTTAACTATAAAACTACTGACTGCAACAATCAAAAAAACCTTTAATCATTACCAGGAAGGGGAAATTGAGTAGGGAATGTACATTCTCACTTCCACAAGCACATGGATAAACATCTGCTGAGACTACACTTGGAAACATCCAGCATAAGCAAGTACTTGAGTGTTGGAGTGAAAGCTTCTCTGGACTCAGGCCCAGATGGAAGCCAAAGCACAGGAGTTGAATTAAAACCTTTGGACAAGCTGAGATACATGAAGTCATACCAAAGTGAAATAGAAATATAGATTTTTTAACTTTTAGTAGAAATATATGCTAAGTGCCTTAAACATTAAAAAGCTGCAGCAGAGACTTTAAACACAGTTCTGTTTGCTGCAGTGTTGCCTTTTCACAGAATTCTTTATTTTAGACAAAATATAGATAGAACAATAGTGTTCACATTTTTTAGACAGAGTGTTCACCTAAACAATAAGGGCTGATAGAAACTGTATAGGCAAATCTGTGTAATACCTATGTAATGCTTACGACTGTTAGAATTAAACCAGGATAGGTTAAGAAAAGAAAAACTAGAATCGTGTATTGATTTCATTGGTTAATTAACAAATATAATCCACACTTCTGTGAGAAAAAATTAATTAAAGAGAATTAAAAGAAATTCGAAGGAATTAAGGGAAATTAGAAGAAATTATGATAAATTAGAAGAAGATGTTGTATGCTGCCTGCTGTTTTGCTGCTGCTGCTGCTGTTGCTGCTTGGCTTTATCATGTAACCCCCTTTGAACTCTGCCTTCAAGAAACTATGAGACTGAAATAAAGAACTTAGCAGAGCAGCAGCCTCCTCTGCTCTCTTCTACCCTGGTCGGAGAAAGAAAGGTATCCCATTAAAAAATCAACACTTGAGGAAATCAAAGTTAGAGTGGATCTTAGGAACAATAATTTTAGTGATAGAGGGGTGTGTTCACATTATCACCCAAAGATACTTTTCTTGATACTGGAACAACACTCAGTTACATTAAATCTCTAGCCTGCTTCCACTGATTAGATCTGGTTGTTCCCCTGGCTACTTGGCAAAGCCAAACACGCATTCACTGATCTCCTCTTCAGATACTCAAACCCCAAAGTCTGGGGTTTTGTTTTCAAAGTCAACTTAGTCATTAATCACTGAACTCCACCAAAGTTAGCAAGACATCTTCAGGTTATCAGAAGCCTTCCAACAGAAATAGAGCTGTACCCCAAGCTTCCCTTCCTTTATTCTGTTGCTTGCCACATGTAATAGCAATCTCTGTGATGCTCAGATCTCTGCCCCTTCATGAGGATCTACAGTTCATCAACTCCAGAGAACCTAAACTTACTCCACTTCTCCTTTCCCCAAGCTTCACCTCTTATTGCTTTGAAAAGGAAGGAGGTGGTAATCAATAAACTTTACAAGAGCAAAATTTTTTCCTTTCCTCACATTTTGCAGTCACAGGCACAAAGTTAGCAAGAAGACAATTTGAAGGATACCATTTAATGCAACACTACCAGGTTTCCTTGTCAGTCAAGAAAAACTTCAGCTTCTTCAGTCTTTCGCAAAAAGTTCTGAAGATCATCCATCTTTCAGATTCACAAATTCAGACTCAAGTTTGAATTTATATATTGAGCATATATTGACAGGACAAGGGAGAATGGCTTTAAAGTAAAAGAGTAGGTTTATATTGGATATTAGGAAGAAAGTCTTCCCTGTGAGGGTGATGGTGCAGTAACACAGGTTGGCCAGAAAACCTGTGGCTGCCCCATCCCTGGAAGTGTTCAAGACCAGGTTGGAAGCAATGTTATCTAGTGGAAGGCATCTCTGCCCATGGCAGGGGGTGGAAGCATATAGTCCTTAAGGTCCCACCGAACAGAAACTATTCCATGATTCTATGATGACTCAATCTCTGCAGGTCCAGGCAGATGCCAAACCTGCTCTTCCCAGCCTTCTTCCTTCCCCTGCCCCTCTGCCAAGTGCATTGTGCCTCAAGCACCACAGAGAGCCAAAGGGAGACTGCTGCACCTACCTCACTGGGAGCTTCTTGGGAAGCACTTTTCCTGCCCACTCTGAGCAGTCTCTGGAACACAGAGCACAAACCTGGCTGCCTCTGCAATCAGCAGCCCCCAAACACAGGCGCAGGAAGAAGAAGCAGGAGCTCTTTTGCAGCTATGCCCCAGAGAGACTGGAGGGGTGCCCTCCCTCTGGTCTCACTTTGTTGAGTTTCTGACTAGGTCTGAGGCAGGCGCTGCAATTCCTCAGTTGTGGGGACCAGAACCGCACCCAGGATCCCGGCACTGCCTGACAGCGCTCCGGACACCGGGATGGTCGCGCGTCCGAGTCTCGGCCACTGAGCTGCTGCTTCGTTTGCTCTTAGGCACACGCAGAGCCCACTGTTAAGCCCAGATGGTCCCTGGGTCTGCCCTCTTCCTGACCCTGTGCAGGGATGGAGCACTGCTGTGCTTTCAGGGAGCTGTTCTTGAAAACTTCCAGCATTCCAAGCTCCTTTGCCCTCTGTGGAGGCTTGCCTCCCTCACAGCTGCCTCCAGAGCATACTCAAGTTGGCTCTTCTAAAATCCAGGGCCTTCAGGGTGCTCAGCAAGACCTTTAACCCCACAGTGCTGTGGAACTGGACCTTCAGGACAGGGACCTTTCCAGCCTGAGCTGCCCTCGTTCCTCTGTGTCTCTGCACAAAACACGGCGCGGAAGAGAACGGCAGGAGGGGCCTGTGTGTCCCAGGGCTCAGGTTTTGTGCTGCTTCAGTTCCACAGAGATGCAGGTAAGGGGGAGAAACCAAATTGTTTATTAATGGAAGGGGAAGTGAAGGGATGAGCTAGGGGCAAAAAAAAGGGGATGGGCAGGGTCTGAGGGCTAGAGGGATGGAGCTGTTAACAGGGACGGAGAAGGCAGGAGCTATGTGACATTCCCACAGGTTCAGCTGTGCCCAGCATCAGCTGTGCCTGGAGCTCCAGTGGCACTGAGCGGTGGTGTCCTCTTCACTGTCTCCTGGTGCTGTTCTTGGGACACTGGTTCTCTGAATCCATAAGATGACCTTAGTTCTGCAGATCTTTGTCCAAAAATTGCTTGAATTTCCAGGTTAGTGGAGGATGGGCTGTCGTCTTTGCTCATGGCTTGAAGGGCTGGAACAGAGAACTACCATGGTCAGAGCCCAGACCTACCTGGACACCCGGCGATTGTTCTGCCAGGGCCATCCCTCGCAGCTCTCACCGTGGCCAGAAGCGACCAGGGACCAACGGGATCAGCCAGAAGGTGTAGGCTACGAATCCCCCATGTCTCTCTGAAATCTCTCTGTGCTCTGCCCATGCCACCCCTCGTCCACACATGAAGCGAAGCCCCCCACAGCTGGGGCAGGGATTGCGGCTCCCTAGGCAGGCATCGCAGCTCGCCCCCGCCAGCCCCCGCTGACAGCCCGCTGCCCTCACTCACCCTCACTGAGAACGTGAAGCTCTCCTGGCTGTCCCTTCAGGTACCGCCCGGCCATCCCTGGGAACACAGAGCCTGTCACGGCCCCAGCGGCACAGCTCCCTGACAGCGGCGCTGCCAGCCCTGCGGCCACACGCTCTCCTCCCCCCGGCAGGGCTCAGCCCGGGCCCTTGCCGCATCCTGACGCCCGAGGGCACGGCTGCGAGAGGGCGGCAGCGGCCCCGAGGGCAGGCGGGGCTCCACGGCCCCGGGCCCGGATCCCGCTGCCGGGGCAGCAGCCGGGGCTGGGGCCGAGCTGCGGCGGGGCGGGGAGGGGCCCCGGGCTCGCGGCTCACCGATGAACCTGACGGCCGCCTCTCGCAGGGACTCCTGCGGGCTCTCCACGTACGGCAGGGCCCGGCGCAGGTGCTGGGCGGCTCGGCTCCTGTCCTCTGCCAGCTGGAGAGAGCGCCGGGAGGGAAGGGTTGGCGCGGGCTCAGCCCCTTGGCCGGGCGCTCCCTGCGCCCAGCCCTGGCCTCCCCTGCCCGCACAGCCCCGAGGCCCGGCCGGCAGCCGCGGGCGCCGGGCTCTGGAGGGGGCCGAGGGCCGGCTGCTGCCCGGGGAGCCGCGGTGCCGCCCCGCCCCACAGCCCAGCTGGGCCGGGGCTCCATCGGCACCCGGCTCGGGGCCAGAGGAGCCTGGAGAAGAGCCCGCGCGGCCCAGGGAAGGGAGCAGCGTGTGGGGCGCAGGCTGGCGCCCCTGGCTGCAGCGCTGGGCAGGGGCACAGCTGCCAGCCCCACACACTGGGCACCGGGGGCAGGGGGCTTCTCCAGGCCGCGGTTCGGGCTTCTCTAGGCCGTCCTTACCAGGCGCTTGCCGAACTTTAACAGTTTCTCCTTCTTAACCACCTGCTTCAGACTCGTCCTCTTCAAGAACCCAGCTGCACGATGCAGAGTTTCCATCGAGGCCTGCAGAGCAGCGGAGACACGGAGATGGCACCCCAGCCCAGGGCACAGGACCCGTGTTCCTGTGCCAAGGCCGAGAGGATGCTGGAGCCTGGGAGGCGCCAGGGCAGGAGGCATCTGAGCCCTCTCCCTGGGATGCAGCAGTAGCCCACGAGTCCTCACATTGGCCACACGCTGGTTCTCCTCATGGCAGTGCATGAAGAGTGGGAGCAGGCTCTGGCTCACAACTGTCTTCAGGTGCTTTTTTCCCTCCTCCACTACCAAGTCCATCACCTTTTGAAAAAGTTGAATGGACAGCAGCTGCACATGGCTGTTGTCCTGCAGGAAAGGAAATGGAAAAGACCTCAGCACCAACTACTCCTGGCCCACCTGGGCAAAGGCCCAAAAATCTACAGGGCACAGAGTTTCTGGTCAGCAGCCAGTGCCTTTGGCTGGGGGCACAGAGCCTTACATTGTCAAAGAGCGGTAGGAGCGCCTCAGCCAGCTTTGGGGCAGTGCTGCTGGATATCCGGATGTCCTCGTACTGGAGCACATTCATGAACACAGAGAGGGATATTGCAACCGCCTCTCCATCTGCATCCCCCAGCAGCTCCACAAGCCGTTGAGACACGCTGCCCATTCTTCTGGCCTGTGTGGAACACAAGGCTGTGCTGTGAAGCCATGAACGGCTGCACTGCCTACACCAGCCTGGCTCTGCAACCCCACCCTGCTGCCGCAGGGCCCCGAGGCCAAAGGCCTGTCCCGAAGCACTGAGGCAGCTGAGCCGGGAGGCAGGAGAGCTGGGAGCAGCTGCCTCAGCGCCCGAAGCCCAGCCAAGCCCAAGCGACTGAGTTCCCCAGCCCCACGCTGGCAGCGCAGCTTCAGCCGCTGCCCCCTTCTCACCAGCCAGGGATCCCTGCTGAGCACCACGAGCCCTCTGAGCGCCAGGCGACATCTCTGCCTGCACTCGCTCTGCAGGTATCTTGACATAATCTCCTGGACAATTTCACCGTGTTTACTCAAGTCCAGGCACTCGAGGACCTGAAAGGCACAGGGCAGTGACAGGGGAGCCGGCCGGCAGGAGCCCGGAACCGCGCAGGGCTGGGCCCAGGCAGCAGCGCAGGGCGCGGGCACCGTCCCAGGCAGCTGCGGCTACGAGAGGGCAGAGAGCTGGGAGGCAGCTCAGCGAGGCAGCGCTGGCCGTCAGGCTCACCTCCACAAGGAAAGCCAGGAACGGCAGATCCCAGGCTGGCTCCTCTGTGCTGAGCAGTCCAAGCAGGTGGCATGCAATGCGGGAACAGAAGGGGATCAAGTAACGGCGCATCTCCCTGGCAAGAGGAAACGGGCAGAAAGACCCTGAGGTGGGAGGGCAAACCTCTCCCAGGGCTGACTCACAGAGGTCTGGTCTTTCCCCAGCAACCCTGGAGGGGATGTGGGAGCTTTGGTAGGCAGCTCTTTCTGGGCACCCTCCTCTCCCAGCTTTTTGCAGTGTCCTTGGCTGTCCCTCAGTGACGAGGCCCTCTGGCCCGTGACCAACGGGGGCTGTGTGGGGCACCCCAGGTACAGGGCACAAATGCTGAGGGCAGTGGGGAGAAGGGGTCTCACCTGGCCAGCAGACCCACTGCATAGTGCTGGGTGTCAGCACACAGCAGCGTGTCCCAGCCACGCTTACGTCCCATTTCCATGACCACATTCTCACACTTGAGTCGGCAGAGCAGGGCCTTCAGGGTCTGCACTGCAAACCTGTGTGCAGAGCAAACCCAGGTCACGCTGGGAGCACTGGCTCCTTCCCTGAGGACATGGGAGGGACAGGAGGACTGGGATGGAGCACCTGTTGGGCTCGGTGGCAAGGCCATGTTGCTCCTGGCATTGCCTCCAAAAGGTGTCAACCTCCTCAGTACCGTGCACTGTGCTGTTGAAAATTTGAACAAACAGAGCCACGAGCAGGTGGGGGGCATAAAGGGTCATTGCCTCATGGCACTTGGGCACCTGGACGATCACCCACAGCACCACGGTTGCCTGCAAAAGAAGCAGCCCGAGACAGCGCTCGGTGCCNCTCAGTGCCGAGGTGTCCGTGTGGCAGGGCCCGAGCGTGGGAGGGAGAGGCCAGGGGAGACACAGGGGGAGCAGCGGGCCTGGTGCCCCTAAACCTGCCCTTAGGCCAGGTTTCAGCCCAGCGCCTGAGGCAGGGAGATGCAGTGGGGGAAGGAGGATGGAGAGCTGCTGGAGAGGTGACCTGGGGGTGAGTAAAGGCCAGTTGCAGAAACTCACAGCCAGGGCAAAGACATCTGTGTCGTCCCCATCGGAGGTGAACATTTTGTGCAAAGGCCAATCCTCCATCACACAGAGCAGTGTTGGCAGCACCTTCTCCACTGCTGGTCCTGACGAGCCTATGGTTCTCCACATCATTGTGGCAGCTCTGTGGGATCGGAGCTCAGTGTCAGGGGCGTCTCAGTCACAGTACCATGCCCTGTGCACCTGTGGGGCCCCGGTGACAGAGCCCCGGTGCCCTGAGGGGCAGGGAGGGAGCATGGCAGCAGGCTTGGGAAACAGAGGGGCCCGAGGGTCCTGGAGCTCTCTGCCTGTCTGGCAGACCCCCTTGGACAGTCTGCACAGGGCGATGGGCCCTAAGGGCTGGTGAGTGCTGAGCTCTTAAGGCAGGTGGGCCCCGTACCTGTCACACGATGGGGCACAGCGCAGGAGGGTCAGCACCACGCCAGCAGGGTGTCCATCAACCATCCTCAGTATGTTCATGAATAGCCTGACATCGGCAGTCACAGGAGACGTGAGTCTCTGGTGCATGATCCTCACCATGGCTGGCACCTGGAAGATGCATGGGGAAGACTTGGAGCGCTGTGCAAGGGAGGAGCTTCCCCAGCTTCCCCCAGGAAGTGCTTCCCTTCCCACCACACTGTGCTGGCCTCAAAGGCTGAGGTGGCCAAGCGGATGTGGCTTGAGGGGGCACATGATCCTAAGAGGCCTCCAGTCGTGGGCACTGGCTGGAGGCCTCTTATTGGAGGCTGCTTATTGCTTGTCGTGGGGTGACTTTATAATGTGTATCCCCTATCACTACCCTATGCCCACCAATCTTTTCTGTGTCTTTAAACGGAGCCTGAGAAGGACAGAAAACAAACTTTGCAAAGCAGTTGTTTCAAGGACACGGAGATACGCTCCTCTGTTTCTGCGGTACCCTTTTTTTTT
>VZTI01001789.1:51414-65619 GCA_013397865.1 Struthidea cinerea | reverse complement strand
TATATATATATATATTAGTAAAGAACTGTTATTCCTATTCCTCATATCTTTGCCTGAAAGCCCCTTAATTTCAAAATTATAATAATTTGGAGGGAAGGGGGTTGCATTTTCCATTTCAGGGGAGGCTCCTGCCTTCCTAGACAGACACCTGTCTTTCAAACCTAGACACCCCCAGTGTAAACCTGACCCTTTGGCAGACTGATGATGGCAGTTGTTCTCAGACTGGGACAGGGTGACTCTGGGTAACAGTAACCTCTCCTACATACACCCTTTTGAATTGCACGAGATTGTGCATACAACATACAGAAACGTATACATGTATACACCCTTTTGAATTGCACGAGATTGTGCATACAATATACAGAAACATATACATGTATTCTGTATGTCACAAATACCTGTCTGTAATAGACAGCAGGCCTCACATTTCATTTAAGGTTATTTTATGATTAGTTTATTCCAGCTACCCTACACAATTTACTATTAGTAGTAGTTTGTTTCTCAACTCTTTTTCACTACAAAAAAAGCATTTCTGCATTACTAGTATGTCTGTCCATAAACTCCTATAAACAGAGCAAGTGTTTAATAGGAGAAGAAGTTCATAACAAGCTCATAAGAACTGCACTCAGCTACATCACAAATCGTCTTGCCTGTTCCCCAGGAGACAGACTGACTTTGTATTGGGGTTCAGCATAGAGAATGAGGCTAAAAGCTTGTCTTCTAGATCATAGGCTTTGTTGGTCTCAAAAACAACAGCATCTACAAACAGCCCACAGAGCTATCTTTGGCAAGGGATGCAACCCCTGGCCTGTTATTTAGACTGGGCAGAGTCACAAAGTCACCCTTTTGTAACAGCTGGTGTAAAGCATGGCAGAGCTGCTGTACAACTGCAGTGCAAGCAGGCAACAACAAGATTTTGAAGATTTAAAACACAATTTTGTCAGTCCCCCAACGGTGACATAGCTTTCTCTGATGGGAATCTGCAGATCTGGAACCCCATACCACAGTCATGACCTCTTCAGAAAGGGAGGAAAGAAAAAAGGAAAAGGAAAGGAAAAAATAAAAGTTCAAGCTCCCAGATTCCTCACCCACTTGGTAGGCTCACATGGAAACAGTCTGGGGAGCCATCAACCACCACCCCATGCTCATTGATCCCAGCCAAAAAGGAGAGTGACACTATACCACCCCTTTGCCCCCCAGCTCACACACAGCAGTCTTTTCACTACTCTGTGTCATGATGGTTTTGGATGGTAAAGTGCTGCGACCTTCCCAAAAGCCTCCCCAGCAGGAAGTGGCTCGGTGCAGCCACCAAACTTGCACACACACGTGCGCACACACACACTGGATACGATGAAGGAGCGGGGTCTTTGCATGGGGTTCTAGGGGAGAGATTTATTGCAGCCACACTCGTGCAAGGTTCCAGAGAAGTAGGCCAAGAACAATGGGAGGTCTAGGATTTTATACAGGAGCAGCATAGATCATCAGGGACCAATGATCTGAGGGCAGGGGACAGTACACAGGCAGGGCCAGGATAAGGGAACCAATAGGGAAACTCTGAGGGCGTGGCGATGGGGCGTATAAGGTAACAAAGGGTGGAGTGGCCAACGGAGCCAAGCAGGGACGCAGAACTGGGGTACATTAACATAACAGAACAGAGCGTTCTGGGGGAAGCTTTTTCCGTCACCCTGACCTAGAAAGGAGTCTGGGACTTTTCCCACCATAGGACTCCCTTCATTCCTTGTCCAGCAGGCCCCCCAGCCTCCACGACTCTGCTGAATACACAAGACAGGAATATTTTAAAAAGCCTTCATTTGCCAAGCTTCTCTAGCCTGCTCAGCAACTCCCCAGGAAATAATGGTTCTTGTAGTTCTTCTGCCTCTCACCTTTACTTTCTAAACACATCGGTATTCTTAATCCTTGCTTTACTTCTCTTGGAGTAGACTGAAAAGCAGAGGGAAGTGCCACACTTCGGAAGTCCAATCTTCTGCCAAACAACACCAGCTGAGTACATTTTTGTAATATTACTTGACAGAGCCTGAAGTACTAAGGCCTGAACAACAGTCCCTAAGCCAAAATTGATCTATAGATGATCATTCCAACCAAATGTTACATATATATTCACTCATCAACAAAGTATTGTTATACGTGTTCATTTATTGGCAAAACATGTATTCACCTTTGCATATCTAGAAACCAGGTAAGGCCATATCTGGCCTAACTAGGGGGATATAGGTTCAAAGATAACTCCCTGGTTCCTCCTTGACTCCTGGTTAGGCTTTGGGGAAAAGCCAACAGGGGAATGAAACAAGAAATTATGTCAGCTTGTTTGTTTAACAGTATAAAAGCTGGGCTATTGTCACAGCAAAGCTGGGGGGACCTAGTGGCCTGCACAGGTGGACACAGTGCAGGATGTGTTACTGGGTGGGTTTCTCCAGTCCTTCTGTGTGACAGCTTCCCCTGGCTGATGTTTCTCTGACTTGGATGATGTATCTTTATTTGGATAACTGGTGATGTGTCTTTCTTAATCACTATAGGCATTCTTTTGTAGTAATCATTAGGTGCAATTTTTAGCTTATAATTTTGTGATTCTTTGCAGTTTCACATTATAGTAAATTACACTGTTCCTTAAGTTGGTGTCTGTGTCTCTGATCCTACCCACTGGCAAAACAGAGCCACACATGAACCAAGAGAGTAAGTTTACTGGAAAGTAATCTATTTTTTTAATTAATTAATTAAAAGGACTCAGAACAACTGGAACAGCTGAATTTTGTCTCCAGAAACTCTCTCATACCCTAGTGATCAAGTACTGGAAAAATGTTTTATGGATTAAAGTTGCTGAAAGAGTAAGTTAAGGGGCTTCTGCAGACATTTTTCAACATATTCATATGAATTATTTCCTTAAATAAATTATGTCTTCTAAGAAATATTTCCTGAGGATGCCTAAAGCTGCTTGGTGAAAAAGAAACACCTATCCCTGGATTAATTACTCTTTCACCTGTGGCTGTAGTGGAGAACACTACACTGTCCTACAATACCACAGACATCCAAGTGGTTTTCCACAGTTCATACTCTGTAGAGACCATAACAGATGCCAACCAAGAATAAACACAAGGACATGACACTACACAGTTGGAAGACCAAAACAAGCTGAGTACACAGAAACACTGTTTCAAAAAGAAATCTCAGGAACAGAGATAGATGGATCAAAAGTTGTATGTTGCTCACACATATTTCAGTAGAAGGAAACTTCGTCTTTGGGCTAGCAGCTGGCTTGGAGCAACAGCTGTATCCAACCACAATAACATAGCTCCCAAAGGAAAGGCAAAGAGATGTTGCAAAGGCAAATATTACAGTTCATCTTCCATCTTAAAATCAATGGCATAAGAAGTGTAGATAAGACGTGCATACCTACACTGCACAAGTAAAGAATTTAATGTAACACTTTAAACTGCAGCATTCCCTTACAAAGAATTGTTAATTTCCTCTTTTGTACGTTTGCATTAAGAATTTACTAATCCTAATGAAAAATAATAAGTTCTTCATGCAGGACAGCTTCCCCTGGAGTTGTGTCCCAGGATATTGTTTTTCTCTGATCTCCAGTAAGAAGGAGCAACTTGTTTTTCCCAACAGAATTCTCTTCCCAGATGCTTATTCTCACAAAAACTTGATTGTTTCTTTACATGAGGACGGAAAGCAAGACTGGTGGTAGGGACAGAGGGACCTGCTGCCTGACGTCCCAGGCTTGATACCCCTCCACAAACCAGACAAGCATCTGCTTCTCCGCATGCACAATCTCTACCAAGGCTTTTGCACACCATCCCCTGTTCCATGGATCAGCAATACCTGGATTTCTTGTCCCTGATCTGTCTTTATCTAACATCAATTTTTATTCCCTTTTCGAGCACACAAACTTTTACAGTACCCAGTAGGAACAAACTCTCCAGTTTCACTGAACTTTGTGTAAAAGACATTCTTTGTTTGCCTCAAACCTGCCAGCTATTTCATGTTACATTCCCAGCTCTTGTAGGAGAAATTAAGAATGCCCTTCCATCTCATTAAATCCAATGCATGCAGAGATTATTGTAAAGATTACTGCTCTTGGTATATTGGGAAAATTAGAAATTTTCAAAGTTTCATTCTGTGATTGAGATTCCTATGGTGTATTTGATGAGCTTAGCTAACTCCCTCTATACACAGCTTCATTTTTTTCCCTAAGTTTACATCTCTCCTCCCCACACTGTGAAAGTGCTGCATCCAAGAGGTGCAGCTGGGATAGGAACCCCGTACATTGCCCAGCATCCATCCACCCAAGGACAGCAACTGCCCTGAGAGGCTACAGTGACTTTGAGGGAAGAAGACAAGACTAAACATGAAACATACTTACATTTTTAACTCCATTCTGAAGTCAAACAGCATAACTATTTGATACAGGTTGAATTTTTACAACAGCAAATCCTTGAGAAATAACCACAATCTCCAGAAGCTCTTCCAATAACAGAAATCTGGACTCATAAATTTTATGTTAATCTATTTAAGATTTCTTTGGAAGAAGAAGCAAGAATCATAGAATCCCGGAATGGTTTGGGTTGGGAGGGGCCTTAAAGACCATTCTGTTCCAACTCCCCTTGGGGAGGAACACCTTCTAGACCAGGTTGCTCCAAGCCCCGACCAACCTGGCCTTAAACACTTCCAGGGACTGGGAAGTGGCTGTATTATCCAGCTTCTGTCACAACATCAGCCATAGTATTTTTTTACTAAGAATTACGAACCAGGAAACAGTCTAGGATCACCATGAAAATGTGCTTTCTGCTTTATAGCATTTCAAGCAGAAAAATCTGAGTCTTTCAAGCAATTATGCCGCCACCTTTTTATGTTTTCTTTCCTGAAGTATGATAAAGACCACTTCATTAAAGCACCTTGTTGGCAGTGGTCTAGTGTACATTTAATAAAGGCAAGCAGCTAAACCAGAGCTTTTAGACCTAGAGTATCTTTTTACAAATAAAAAGTTCTTTGGTAGTGTTTGAATCACTTTTGAAACTTTCACACCTGCGTTTTAATAAGCAATTGTGACAAGAGTGCTATTTGCTATGTTACAAGCCCAGGTGCAACTTTTATGCAGTAAGAACTAAATAGCCTATGCATGATCTAGGGAAATGTCAGAAAACATGTTATTTTTGAAAGCTGGTGACCTAAGATAGTTATTCACCAAGGACAGCAAAGTAAGAAAAAATGTATTTTTGAAGGACAGTGTATTTGTATGTGTTAATTCTTGAAAATATGGAATAAAGAAAGGGCATCATGTGCCAAAAGCCAGCAGCAAATAAAACCTGTAAGAGCTGGCACAGACACTGGCAAAGCATTACTGACATCTAGTGCTACACCACAGCTTGTCAGCATTAAACGTGCGCTGCAGAAGCACCTATTTCTTTCTAATGCAAAAAGAGAACTCAAAGCTAGAATTGAGACTAAAATAAAATTTTAATAGTTAAGATTTTTAAGAACAACAGGTCAGGACTTTTCCCATTTTGGCAAAGACCTGAAGCACCGTTTCATAGTCATGCACTACAAAGGAATTGCAGTACCCACATGTATATGGAAATCTTTGCTTCTGCAAGATGTTGTCTCACCTGACATTGTTTCAGCATAAAAGCTCATGGGGACAGCAGGCAGCAGCTTGCTCATAGTCCTGAGCCCTAATTTGACCTGTGCTTGACCTTCCTCTGTGTACAGGAACACAGTAGCTGGGAAGGAGGTGACAAAGTGCAGGCAAGCCCTGCAGATCAACGCCAGGAACTGAGCCCTCAACTTACCTAATCACTCCCGTTGGCAGCAGTGGGACAGGATTTTACTCCAGGACTTCAAAGCTGATCTGAGCTTATATGAAGGCACTGTCCAGCAGGACACTGATGTGATAAGCTCCAGGCTCTATCTTTTTGCACTTTCAAAACAGCAGAACAAGTAACACAAGGGAGTTTTGCCCCCCAAAATCCCGTAAGTGTGACCCGGAGTGATGCCCGAAAGATAGGCTGGAAATAAATCCCCATAGACCAATGCCTATAGAGGAGGTATTTGTTTATTGCAGCACTGGTGGTGAGGGGGATTTTTTCCTCCTTACTCACCTGCCTTTGTCAAGTGCTGTGGTATATTTATAGAGTAAATTTTGCTTAATGTTGCTATGTCATTACAGCATCATCGGATATGCACCGGAACTAATTTACATAGCATGATCTCATGGTTATTAGATAATTCTTTGCACTGCGCATGCACTTCCCCAATTCGGGGGTCTTCGGGAGTCTTTGATGAAGGCTTCTAACGTCTTCTTTGCGCTTGAACTTTTCAACTTTGTCTTCGGGGCATGCGTAGTTACGATGCTCCTTGGTCCATCTGGTCTTAACCAGCCTAAATTCTTTGTTTTGTGGCTAATTGTCTTTGGCTTGCCAATTTCTCATTAGTAGTACACTTTTCTACTTCTAAAACTATACACCTGGAAAGTTTTTTCTGTCTCTTTTTGTCTATTCTGCATTTAAGCAACTAGTTAACTATATACTAGCCATTACATTGTATAACAAAGTTATTCATATCAGGTTATATGGGTATCGAAAGTTATGATTCAGGTTATGTAAGCATCAGGTTATAGGTATAGAAGTTATGATTCAGGCTACATAAGTAAAAGCTATGATTCAGGCTATATAAGTATAGAAGGCTATGCTTCAGGTTATATTGATATTCTTCAGGTTATATTGATTAAAAGTAATGATTTAGGTTATACTGATATTAGGTTACATAGATATCTTATAACCCAAGCTATATAAACACTTTGTAACTTTGACCTAAGTTATATAGACATCAGGAGACAGCCATTCCTGTTCATTCTGCAGCCCAGCCTGCAGCTCCCCTCAGCCCGAGGGAAAGAAAATGCTCCATGAGCCAGGCTCCAAGGGGGTAAAACAAACTCTCTGCGAGCCAGGGTCCAGGGCTGTGGTGAAGGCAGAGACCTGAGCATTGGTGAACTTCAAATTCACCTCGCAGCCCGCAGATATGTGCCATGCAGAATGGAGCGGCTGCAGAGTCTGGGTCACCTTAGCGCCACCATGGTGGCAGCCCTGGCCGTTTTCCACATGCACACACCCCTCACAGGCAGTGACAGGGCTTAAAGTATGGTCTGGCTCACCTGCAGCGTGAGCTTCGCTCCTCCGGGAGCTGCCGGATTGCTGGGATTCCCAGTTCAGGGCTGAGAGCAGGGCCCCGCTGCTGCCCCTCAGTTTAGCACAAACCAACCCAATCTGCATTTGGTTTAGTGGTAAGCACAGCACTGAGTGCCGCTGGCAGCTGGCCCAGCCGGGTCTGCTGTGCAGCAAGTGCCTGCAGTGTCCGCCATCAGCATCACTGCCCCGGTGGGGCAAGAACCCCCAAACTTTCCTCAAATGTGTCAGGAAAATTAATCCACAAACACCAGAGGTTTATGTCCAAAAAGGAGACAGAGGAGTCCTGTAGTTTTATTTGAATAAAGGGAGAGGTCATGGGCATTCCCATGGGGTCTCTCAAGTTGTTGGAGGATGCAGCCTCCTTTTTATCGTAATTTCCCAGCCGCATTTCCCTCTCTCTTTCCCCATTAGCTGAGGTACTTGAGAGGTACAGACTTCCCGAATCACCTAATACAGACCCCCTTCTAATGTGTACCTCGCCCCCTTTTCTTCTTCTTTGTGTCTCTGTTCTTTTTCTTTAAGTCCAGGGATTTAGTACAGCCTTGAGTGAGTAACAGTCTGTGTCAATTAGTGGAATTCCTATGGAATTTGTGGTTCCTCCCATTGCTTCTTTCACCTCTCAGTATCTGGCTTTATCTACAGCAGGCCCACAGTTTGTTCGTAAAAATACCTCCTTCTCATTCCTTTCAAACGCATGGGGTTTTTAAAAAAAAAATAATCCTAGTTTTGACTGAAATGACCTTTGATGAAAGCGAGCACTACTTCACTAGAAGAAATGGGACACTTCTTACCAGGAGGTGTTTCTGCTCTGGACCAGGCCTCCCTAGCCCAGGTTCAAGCCTGACCGACAAAACAAATTATTCCCTCGCTCAGGAAGAAAGAAGAATCTTTCTGTGTGAACAGAACACTTGGAAGAAACAGCTGCTCCAAAATCAACAAAAAAAGAGGATCTGTGGCTCAGGCACTCCTCACAGTACATCTAAAACATCAGTGTGCAGAAAATCACACTATGAAAAGCCAGTGTCCATAAAGGAGACCTTCAGCCAATGGGGAAAGGAAGAGGGCAACATGTGGCCAGGAGTTTAGGATAAAAGGAGGCTGCATCCTCCAAAACCTCGAGAGAGAAAATCCTGTGGGCATATGTCCTACTGGACTGTCCTGAGTTGCAGTATATTCTATTTACCATCCTCATGAGCTGTTGAAACCAGGTGGAGCAGTGTTTCCTGGCCTCCTCCCTCCAGTCTATCTTTCTGCTAATGGCCCATCAATGCCCTGCCCCATGACTCAGAGATAACTCCCCCAGGCCCATCTTCTGTTAATGGCCCATCAACACCTGGCCTCATGGCTCATCATCCCATTGTGGGATGCTCCACCCAGGGGGAGGAGCCAGGCGTTCCATCCTGGATATAATCTGAGACTCTGGACACCACAGACACCCTTTCCACTGGATCTCCCAGAGGACAGGAGCTACACAGCCACCACTGGGCCTTCTGAGGAGGAGCAGATCCTTCTACCGGACCACCAGTTCGACAGAGCCACATCCATCTCTTCAGGAGGACTGCAGCCACCATCTTATTGGACTGCTACTGCCTCCCTGATCAACAGGGTGTCAGGTTGTATCCTGACTCTGTCAGTTTAACCCACTGGGTTTTTTTCTGCCTTTACCTTCTTTTTTTTGTTATTATTATTTCCCTATTAAATTGTTATTCTGACTTGGTGCCTCCCACTGGTTTGTTTCCAAACTAGAACATGGACTCTCTCCCTTTATTCGAATAAAGTTGCAGGTGTACGGAAAATCACCTATGAAAAGCCAGTGTCCATAAAGCAGACAGAGGAGTCCTTGAGGTTTTGGAGGACACAGCCTCCTTTTATCCTAACTCCCTGCCACATGTTGCCCTCTTCCTTTCCCCATCAACTGAGGTACTAGTAAGGTGCAGCCTTCCTGAACTACCTACCACATATTCCCTCCTGAACCTGTCATTTCCCCCAAAGTTCAGAAACTCAGGCTTGTGTGGACCCATTTGTCTGTTTCAGGAGTCAAACTGTCTGAGTTCTGTAACAAACCTGCGGCTTGAAGTTGGTAGAGACATTATGACCCATTTCAAAGACGTTAACAGTGTACCCTCACCTGTGGAATTGTTTGTAAAGACATTAGCACACATCTTTCCTATCATCAACATAGAGAGCCAGCAGCCCCCAGGGAGGGGGACATCTCTCATGAGCAAGGAGAGCTCCACAACGCCCAGGTCAGCTTCTGACAAGACTTTTTTCAGTGTTTTTTAGCCCACCTTTGAGATTTGAAAAATCCACACCCGCTGTCTATATTCTGTAGTTTTATCAATCCCCTTTTTTCTCTGTTCCTGAGGAAACTGATAGCCAGCACAGAAAAAGAGATGGTCTCAAACACTGATGAAAACCACTAAATCTTGACCAGCAAAGGCACAGGTGAATACTGCATTCAGAGACCTCAGTAACTACAGCTGAAGCTTATAGGTGCAGGGCTAGAGTAAAACTGTTTCATTTTTAATCACTCAAAAATATATGCACCTTCAAATGCCCAAGACGCCACCTCTTTAAAGTTCAATTTTGGCTGAGAGGGAAGATTTTCAAAGACCTTTGTGGGTGTAGCTCTCTCCTCTCTGGAGCTGGGGTTTGGCGTGGGCCCCTCCAGGCCACGGTATAGAGCCTCCCAGTGATGTTCTGGTGTTGCTGAACAGTCCAGGAGAGAAGAAGCCAAGGTTCCAGGAAACTCCTTGCTTTAGCTAACGAACAAGAAGCTAGCTAAAAAGCAAAAGGAATGTAACTCTCTTCCCTGATGCAGAAGCAGAGCAGCTGGGCAGAAGAAGCCAGCGAGCTTATCTCTGTTTTGAACACAGCGCTGAAGGAATTCCACTGACTCTCCCCCCTCTCCCGGAGCCAGGTTTAAAGGCACAGAACTCATGTCTGGCATAGGGCAGACGATAGGGAATACAGTATCATAAAGTCACCCCAGGACACCTAGCAGTTCCCAGCCACTGTGACAGTAACACTCCCACTGCCCCAGACTTTCACTGCTGGGACCAAAGCTCCTACTGATATATGTCAGTCACATATTGCACTAAGCATGCACCCTTGGGAAAGTGCTCTTGCATATTAGTAGTAATTAGTAATTAGTCCAAAGAGCATTTACCACAACTCCACTGATAGAAGAGCTCTTTTTCTTCACATCTGGTGAGATAATCCCATTCATGTATAGATTGGTTTCTCTAATAGACAATAAAGCCAACAGATAAGCAGTAGTAAACCTGTCTTGGTCAGGTTTAATGCACTGTCTCCAGCATTTATTGAGGCAGACCAGCTCTCCTCATTGTTGGCAGTATCTCAGCTGCTGCCTCCAAAGAAAATAGTTGTAGATCTCCTGTCAGAGGAGAGAAATTCAGGGAGATTTTTAGCAGCCCACTCAGTGCAGTGAAGGTTGTCAGGAGGATGTGGAATGGTTCATCGCACTTCTCCTGTAGAGGATCACATGAAAAATTCTTAACATACACCCAGTCATGAGGATCAATTGTGTACAATTTATGATCTGGTTGCTTAGGTTGGTTTTCAAACACAGTGTTATACTTCTGATGCAACTGAGTGTTAATGGGTTTTAAGTATTAATAAATATATTGATTACCAACTGGGGTCAGGATTTCATAATGAGTGGCGTCTAACCCCTAAGGTCTACCATACAAGATTTCAAATGGGCTAATCTTTTATTTTGACTTTGGCTTTACCCTGATTCTGATGAGGGCAATGGGTAATGCTTGGTACCAGTACAAATTTGTCTCCTGACAGATCTTAGCTATTTGTTGTGTAAGCACGTGGTTCATTTTCTCTACTTGACCACTAGCTTGTGGCTTGTAAGGAGTATGGAGTTGCCACTCAATTCCCAAGGCCTTGCTGACAGCTTGTACAATTTGTGCACAAAAATGTGATCCTCTATCAGAGGATATTTCCCTAGGTGTTGAGGAATGGCTTGCGGAGCAAGGACATAGCTCCACAGAGTTGCTATACAAAGGCTAACTTGTGAAAAAGTTACAGAGGCCTGATATGCTGAGTTGTGGAAAAGTACTAAGGTCTGACTGACCTGAAATATAGTGTACGTGACAAAGGGCAGATACACAATGTCTTCTTGGGCCAGCTGTGGTCAGCAAGAGAGGAAGTAGTTGTACGTTGCTTGCTTGTGCATCAAATTTTACCCAATGTGTAGCCGCCAAGTAAATGTTTTATCCAATGAGTATTTGCCAAGTATGTATTAGAGCAAAAGAGACCACTATAAAAAGACGCCATTAGAGAAATAAAGCGAAGCTTGTATATCACTCATATTGGGTCGTCTCTTGCTTCCCTCGTCCGGTCCGCGCCGTCAAATGGTGGAGAATGCGGGCACGTTAGAGCAAATGCTAAGATGAAGAAAAGATAAGGACGAGCGCGGAAAAGCACCGGACGAAAAAATCCGGGGGGCGAAAGCCCTGGAATCCTGTTTTCAACAGGGTGGAGGCTGTGCCTGGACTGACCTAACGGAGTCCGCCGTCCGCGAGGCTACACTTTGGATACACAGATACAGAACGACTCAAAAAGAGGAAATCCCGATACAGCTGGCAGGGGTCCGGATAAAGCGACTGGCCAAGCGACATGGAGAGTGAGGTAGCCTGTGAATTGCTTATACGCTTTTTAGAAAAGCGGGGTTTAACAGATGTGCTAAAGCATATACCAGGGTTGGTAGAAATTGGGAAATCAAAGGGTTGTTTTTCAGATCCTAATACTGTGTTTGAAGAGAGTGAGTGGAAAAAGTTAGGTGATGCATTGTGGTATATGGTGATAGATGAAGATAAGACTGCTAAAAAGCTTATGAGAGCGTGGCGAGAAGTGATTGAATGTTTAAAGCGGTATAAGATGGAAAAGCAAGTAGCTGCAGTGGCAACGCAAAAGTTAGAAGGAGCAGAAAGCACAGCGGGCAAATTAACACTGGGGTTGGAATATGTTGCTACGCCATCCGCGGGTGGGCCGCTTCCTGTACGCTCGGCAGCTGAGTTACAAAAGGAGTTGTTGTCGTCTGCTGAGCCCGTACGCCCCTCAGCACCTGCATCCCCCCAGGAAGAGTATTATAACCAAAGATTAGAAACAGAAAAACCACAAAATTCAGACGAAAGGAAGCGGGCAAGTGAAAAAGGAAGGAAAGAAACAGTTCTAGGTGCGCGAGTGGGATCGGGTCGGATCGATTGGCAAGCAATGCAAAAACATGCCTTAGAGCATGGCGATTTTGACTTAGCAGGACAATTGAGTGCTCGGCATGCATTTCCAGTACTCTATCGCCGTGATGGTGATGGAAATCTACAAGGGCTTCATCAGATGCTAGATTGGAAGCTCTTAATACAATTAAGAAACACTGTTAATGAATCAGGGTTACACAGCGAGCCTGCTCAACAAATGTTAAATTTTGTATGGCGCTCTGGGTTGCTGTGTCCAGCAGACATAAAAGGAATTATGAGTCTAATCCTACCACAATCACAACAACCGCTATGGCAAGCCTATTGGCATCAATTGTGTGAGGCATCATCGCAAGTACAGAGAGATATGCACAACCCATTAGCCAATATAATACCTGAACAGTTCATGGGAACTGGGCAATTTGCAAATATAGACATGCAGGTACAGCTGAGGCCACACATTTGCCTTGAATCTATGCACTTAGCTAGAGAAGCATTGCGCCGAGTGCGCACCGGAGCCCCTTCCCCGTCCTTTACGTCCATCAAGCAAGGAAGGGAAGAAACTTTTGCCTCCTTTGTAGATAAGGTTACGGCTGCTATTAATGCCACTGACTGCCCTGAGTGGATGAAATCACCAATGTTGCGACAGTGTGTGTTACAAAATGCTAATCCGGCCACCCGATCTATTTTAGTTACTTTACCGAGTGATGCAACTATAGAAACCATGCTAGAGCGGATGAGTAGAGTGCCCGTAGGACCGCAAGCGATGATTGTAGAAGCGATTAAAGGCATTGGGAAAGAAATAGCTCAGGGGATTGGAGAAGAAATAGCTCAGGCACAAGCTCAGCAAGCACAGGTATTCGCTGCGGCTTTATCGCCGTTGCAAGCCAGTCACTCCGGAAAAACACCCTGATCAACTCAATGCTACCGCTGTGGAGCTGCCGGTCATCTTAGGCGTCAGTGTCAACAAATGAACGTTTGGTGCAATAATTGCAATAAAAATAGCCATAGCACAGCTGCTTGCCGAGCTTCGGGAAACGGGATGCGGAGCGCGTCCAACCGCCGCGCGAAGACAACAGTTGCGGTTTCACTGCAGCCCGGCATAACACCAAGCCCCTGCCTCCCTGCCAACCCGCAACCGACTTACGGCCAGCGACCAGAGGGAGCCTCGGCTTGGACCTGGCAACATCAGTAGATGTAACCCTTGTTGATCGTCGTCCTACCAAACTAGGTACAGGACTTCATGGACCTTTAATCATTAACGGGCGGCCACAAGGAGCCTTGTTATTAGGACGCTCCTCCAGCAGCATCTGGGGTTTGTTTATACTGCCAGGAATTATCGACGCTGATTACCATGGTGAAATTATGATTATGGCACAAACTGACTTTCCACCTATCTATATACCAGCTGGCAGCAAAATCGCCCAATTGGTTCCACTCCCTCAGCTCACTACAGGTCTCACCCCTTTAATTGACCAACAAAGAGGATCGCAAGGATTTGGATCTACGGGACCTCTTGCCCTGCTGACTGTGCCACTGAGTCGACGCCCGGTAGTCACTGCTACTTTTACATTAAACAAAGACTCTGTGACTTTCCAAGTGCTGTTAGATACCGGGGCGGATGTAACCATTGTCTGCACCTCTGCTTGGCCTCAGCATTGGCCCTGTAAACCAACCACAGACGGAGTAGAAGGTGTTGGCGGTGCAGTGCATGCTAAGCGCAGTCCCTCACTAATTCAAATTGCAATCGATGGACGTAGTGCTTGGACGCG
>VZTI01001789.1:0-46124 GCA_013397865.1 Struthidea cinerea | reverse complement strand
TTGTTGTTTTATGTATGTTTAGTTTGTTGGGATATTGGGTTCTGGGTTCTTTTGATCATTTTTGTTGTTCTGTATTGTCGCTCTCTCGAACACGAAATAAGCACGCGAGACGCAGCTTGTCAGGTCAAGCAGCCAGGGCAGCGAGGCCAGAAGAGCCTGACCCCTGCCCTCCGTCGTTTATTTTATATGATCTTAGAAACCACCGTGGATTGGAGGATGAATATTTCCTCCTCTCAATCTCACTGGTCAATGGAAATGTCTATCATACAAAGTCCACCTGGCAAAGGAATGCAAAACAATCCAGGCACGGTTAGCAAAACATGAGCATGTTTACAGAAAGTGCGTGAGAAACTATTCACAGAGATTGCAAGCTGAAGAACTGCAAAATGCAGGGCGACACTGTATAAGTTCAGTTTTTGGGATGTTGGGTTTTGGGATCCCTGGGGGGAGGCCTCTTTGTCTAATACCAAAAAGGAGGAGTATTCTTCCAGCAGCAATTGCACCTCTCCTCTGGCCCCTGTTTTCCTTGTTCTGTCACAGGAATTCAGATTATTGCCTACAGGGCTCAGGTGGAGCCCAGATTCAGTTCAGCTGCCTTTCTACTTTTTTTCTGCCCCCAGGAAATCATACCCCCTCTCAGAAAAAGCTTCCTACTCTTTTTTTCTTATATGTAAGGAAAGACCATTTGGTTTATGAGGCATGCTATGTCTTTTCTTTCCTCATATTATGAACTCTTCAGTGAGAAAACTGTGTTTATTTTCTCTCTTCTGCACTGTGAAGTATATTATTAGTCCCATCAAGATGGTATATATTAATTACTACGTTTTTCACTCAAAAAGAATTGGGAAAATCCTTAACATTGCATGAAAAAATTTGGTCTGAAATATTTCATTCATCAAAGACATTCTGAAAAAATGAGAATTGTTCAAATGAATTTTTTATGGTTTGAAGTGCCAAGGAAATAGTCACAGTGCTTGAAGCTTCTGAATCAACTTCTTAACAAATGTTGTTTCTACAAAGACTAAATACGTATTTCAATTTTAAGCATTTTCAGGGTGACATGATACAGACATACCACAGTATCTCCAAAATGTTCTGTTCTTACAAATAAGCAATATTATTAAATACTGAGGTGTATGGATAGGTGCCATCCTGTGCCCCAAGTCAGGGAATATTGAGGGCTGAAAGGAAAGTTATCTGCAATTAACTCAAACTTTCTTCTTGCTTTCTTCAGTTCCACTTTTTTTCCCAGGAGGTCTGAGTTACTCTAAACCACCTGTCAGCTGTCAGGGATCTCATTTATTTTTGATACATTGTCTTTTGCTGCTTTGTGAATTATTCAGAAAGGGAAAAAATAATCCAAGTAGATACAATAAAAAGAAAATAGAAAATTAAAAAGAAAAATCCTGAGTATTTACCCAGTTTTCACATTAGATCCTTGGACTGAAAGGGCGTCTATCAGAGTGGCATTTCTTCTGGTTGATAGCCAAAATGAAGGGAAAAAAATCTCAGCTTACTGGGTAACGCTTATCTGCCTACCACTGCAATTGGGAAACTTAGTTACTTACTATCACAGACTTGCTAGAACAAAGCAAACAAAAAATTTCTGCCATTTAAATTTTGTTTATGATCTCTACAGAAAATTAACAATGTCATTTTCTTTACTCTGATTCCTGATCCCATGCCCATCTCTGAAGAGCACAACTGAGCACCAGATGTGTGCAGCAGATTTTCTTCTGGCCTGATTTCAAGATGGGATCTTAGAAAGGGATCTGTCCTAGGGCTGCTGTTACCTTGGGGTATTTATTTGGGCTGGTTAGGTGGGAGATGTGTCCTGGTCAATGCAACAGATAGGTACCTTTACATCAGCACATCCACCTCCGTTAGGGGACTCATGTTGATCCCAGCAGGATTTGGTCCCTTTGAGCAGAAGAAAGCATTTTGCATTTTGCAGCACGTCTTCTATTGCAATAAGGACAAAACCCAGCTTGTTTCATACAGCAGAGCAAATTCTTTGCAGGAATCTCTGGGGTTGCTTGTGTCAGAGACTGACATGGTACTCAATCTCTGACCCACAGCCTGCTCCTGCTGTAGGACTACAGCCCTCTGGTGGTACCAAATCACTTATTTTGTAAAGAGCTGCGTAGCATTATAGGAAAAACTCACCTTTGGGCCCTGACCAGTGACCTGGTGTTGCCTGGAGGGGTAAGAATATCTCTGGGCAAATAGTCCAAGAAGGTGCAAGTCAGCATCAGGCTGTGATGCACTACATGGACATCACCCACCAGATAAAGATTTCTAAAGCAAATTCAGAGACTGCATGCAAGGGTGCTTAAGATGTGGGAGGATATTTATCTCACAGGACTGGAAGAGACCTCAGAAATCATTGTCCTGAAAACACTACTGGCCCTGAAGAAGAGGCCAGTAAGGACCCCTCAACAGTGTTCTGACAGTCAACAGTAAACTCTTCTCTTTCCTAAAGGAGGATGAATCAACCATCCCTTAGTCCTGGGTGGTGTTTGCTTAGCTTGATCTTTAAAGTGGTCCAATGACTGAGATCTTGCAATATTTTTTTCCCTGTGCTCCATTAGAGGAACAATTAGCCTACTTGTCTTATATCCCATCATAGGTTATATTGCACAGTTTAAAGTCGTTATTCCTTGTCCTATTTACTACTATGATCATGGAAAAGGAAAAATACACAAGACCTATTTTTTTCAGTGTGCTGGTCTCTTTCATATTTGAATATATGTTCTTTGAGTCTTCTTAAAGCTAATCAGCACAAATTAATTTCATTTTTCTGATCAGTCATATTCACAAAAAGGTTCTGCTTTGAATGTCTTCCCAGCAGTTTTTTCAGATAGGTAATGTTATGTATTTGGACATGGCTCTTGAGCATCATTTTTCAAAATGAAGAATAACCTCAATTTCCATCTATGATATCTCAGAATGAAACACTTGTGACACATGTCATTAGCACGCCCTCTCTGAAGTTTTGTTCTGGACTACAGGAACAGGAAACCCTGGGCTATAGCATCAGGCTATGAATAAAGCAAAATAACTTGAAAAGACAGCATGGGTGAACTGAGTGCCTCAGCTGGGCTGTACTGGCAGATGTGATTGTTTTATAGCAGCTGAATAGTTGTACCAACAAGCTGTCATATTATTACTGAGAAAACACTGAACTTGGAGGATTAATTTGAAAACTCTGAGCACACTGCTGGGGGGGAACTGTTTGACTCTCACCCTGTCTCAACCCACCAGTGTTGAAAAGGTTTTTGCCATGAGAACAGAAGTAGAGCTGGAAGCCCCCAGCATAGGGAGAATACAGGAGCTCCACAGTTGCCCCACAGCAATGGCCAGCAAAACGTGGCCAACCACAGCTAGGGCTGGACCAGTTCTTATCAGAAAGATAAGGTTCCTTTGGATTGTGGCATTTTTAAATGTATTTTATGCATTTTGATTTAGTTTGAGAAACTTGTATTGACTTAGCTAAGCAGTAAGGAGTACAAGCAGACTTATTGGCACTGCCGAAATATACTCATGTTGTGCGTAAGGGATATAGCCAAGTTAGTCTGTAAAGGAATTTATAGCAATACAAGCAATTAAAGAAGAAACAAACCACCCACTTGTACCACAGGTTTATTGAGCTGTGCAGCAGTAGGTAAACACCCATTCTAGGGTGATGGTGGTGTATCATATAGTGCATTTAAACAGCAAAGAACTAGCCTTCAGGTTTTGTTATTGGAATAAGTTGCACATAATCTGGGGACAAAGAGGAAAAGTTCAAATTGTTTCTGTATATTCATTCTTGTTTTTACTGCAGACATAGGATGAAAAGTATTCCTTATTTAAGTGTTCTTCAATACACATTCATTGATTTAAATCTAACAAGATTTCAAGCAGTTTGTCAGGGATTTCATTAATATAGATAACCTTTCAGTCTTTGAGCCATTTCTAAATAGGAAACAGTGGACAAGATACTTTCGTAGGAAATTCACCTTGGTGGTCCATTACATGAGCCAAATAATTCAGTGCATAACAGAAGCAGATTGATTTTTCTGAGGTGTTTTTGATTCTTTCTTTTTGAAAAGAGTAACAGCTGCAGTCTGTTCCAAACTGGTTTTCCTTTTAGGCTGTCTTATTCTGGTTTCCTGCATTTGTGTTCCGTTTTGATCTCCTTACTACAAGAAGGACATGGAGATGCTGGAGGGTCTGGAGCACAAGTCCGATGAGGAGGAGCTGAGGGAGCTGGGAGCGTTTAGCCTGGAGAAAAGGAGGCTTGGGGAAGACCTTATCTCTTTCTCCAGCTATAGGAAAGGAGGTTGTAGTGAGGTGGGGTTTGTCTCTTCTCCCAAGTAACAAGTGACAGGATGAGAGGAAATGGCCTTAAGTTGTGCCAGGGGAGGGTTAGATTGGATATTAAAAAAACAATTTTGCTGAAAGGGTTATCAAGCATTGGAACAGTCTGCCCAGGGAAGTGGTGGAATCACCATACCTGGAAATGTTCAAAAACTTGTGGATGTGACAGCTGGGGGGACATGGTTTAGTGGTGAACATGGCAGTGCTGGGTTCTTAGAGGTCTTTTCCAGACTTAACAATTCTATAATTTCTATGATTTGCGTGTTCACAAGCTGTGTGGAGGCCAGGGTGACTCCTTAAGTGACCTCCATCTCAAAAAGTCACTAACACAGAGCCTGAGTCATGTAAGCTTGCCTTGGGCCTGGTAAAGCTGTGTCTGTAGCAAGTCAACAGCGGAAACTGCCCAAGATGAGGTCTTGGAATCAGGGATCTCACCTTAGAGACATGCATGTAATAGCAAAGTATGCTATACCAAGCCCAGATTTTCCTGGTAGAAAGCATGGGATAAATTTCAATAACAAAACCTGGGACTGCAAGGGTTCCCCTGCAGACAGACCACTCCGTTTAGGGACATGGTGAAATGTTGAAAGGCCTGTCCTTTTATTACCTACGGAGTTAAGGTCAGCATGGAGTCAGTGCTTCTTCCGGCCACCGAGAGAGAGATGGAATAGCACTCACATGGGCTATTATTGTACTGAAAGGCTGTCTAAAGCCATAAAAACTCTTGCCATAAAAATACACCGCCCACAATCCAGCAGAATCTACTTTCTGATCTCTTCTGGAAGACTAACTTTGTAAAAAGCTCAGCTACATTGTTGGGGTAAGCAGGCTGGTCCAGCCAAAGAGCTGCAAATGCCGATACATTTGTGCAGCATGGAGACCAGTGGTTTCACATTCACTAGTTCATAAAGATCCCAGACATTTCTGAAAGATCTATCCCTGTTTTGCTATTTATGTAGTTTGGAAGCAGACTATGGAGCTGCACAGTCTGTGTGCACAGCCTAATTTAATTTTCTGAAAAATCATTTGATCTTTTCCCATTGCACTTCCAAATAATCTGAAGCAGAATAAGAAATATGAAGGAAACACCTGATGAATTTTTCCCCCCTTTTAATTCAGATTTAGTAGCAGAGAATCCAAACTTTAGAGTCGCCTGAGCACCAGCTGCTTTCTTCACCTCTGTACTTGCCATCAGTGAGCTGAGCTCTGTTGAGCTTCAAAATACATGTGATTTAAATATTCATTTAAGATATGGCCATTTAAAAGTGAAATTGACTTTTATATGAATTATTAACAGAGATCTCAAAATTGGACTATCTTGGTGTTGGGCTTTTTGTCTGGGCAAGTAGATTAGGGAAGAACAGGTCCAAGAAACAGGATTTTTCAAAATGGAAGACAGGAAAAAAAACACTAGAGGAGATGCATCGAGGGGAAATTAAAGCTTCTCAGGGAATGGCAGCACACAAGATTCCATTATGATGGAAGTAAAGGAAGAATGGTGGCTCCCCATGGGATAATATGGAAAGGCCACCAAGTCATGAGACAACATGGCTTTTGGCTATCCCAAGGAAAGTGGCTTCCCAAAGGGGCTTTGTTGAGCCTGGGGCTTTTAGTACCAATGCTGCTTTGGGTGCTTCTCGTGCCAGGTAGAATTAACCTGCAGAAAAGCCTGACGTGAAGCCTGAAATAAGCCAAATCTTGTCCGTGGAGCTGGAGTCATAGTAATTTTTATATACCACCCCATCATTCTAAATGATCACGAAACTGTCAAATAACAAAAATCAAGAGCTGCTATCCACTCACACCAAAATCCTGGCTCAGCAGAAGGCCTCTGCGCACAGCCCTAGGGACACCCCCATGGGACAAATCTCTCCCCCCAGCACAGCCATGAAAGGCTTTGAGCTCAGCCTCAAAAACTGCAAAGCACTTGTTTTGTTTTCCATGGATAATGCTTTAATCCGCCGGGTGAAAGCTGGACGTTGCTCTCTTTTATTCTGGCTGTACACAATTGCAGTGCTGGAAAAGAAAAGCCCCTAGCCCTTCTGTGCCCACTGCTCCTCTGAACTGCTGACGCCTGGATGGGCAGCTCCAAGGCGGGGCCATTGGGATTTATTTAGTTCACTGCCGCAGATGATGCCTTTAGTGCCACAAACCACCCTGGAGACAAGTCCTAATCATCTGGGGGGGTGATTATGTTCAGTTCTTCCTCCCCAGACCCCCCAGACATAATTCAGATCCAAACTGGAGAGACAGGCAGGCACACAAGAGGGGACCCCGGCACTGCACAGCCCCTCTGAAGCCATGTACAGGAGCAGCTTCCTCCGTGAGGTACGCAAGGAGAAGTACGAGCGGTCGGATGCCTACGATGAGCTGCGAGGCTCCCCGGAATTTGACAGTTTGGCCCAAGCCCGGGGCCTGGAGAACCTGCAGGAGCTCAACGAGCGCTTCGCCAGCTACATCAACCGGGCGCGTGTGCTGGAGCAGCGCAACACCATCCTGCGCAAGCAGCTGGAGACCTTCCAGCGCATGGATGAGCTGGTGGGCTTGGACGAGGCCTTTGCTGGGCAGATCGAGTTCAACCGCCAGCGAATGCGGGAGCTGGCTTCCGACCGAGCCAAGCTGGAGCGGGAGGAGAAGGATGCCCAGCGCATGCTGGATGAGTACCGCAACAAGTAAGGCTTACAATCCATGGAAGATGGGTGATATCATTTCCATAGTTAATCTTTGTAATAAGGATGGGTTTGGTGTCACCAGCTACTTCTTGTACATGGGTGATGCCTCTCCATGTGTATCAGACTTGTCGAGAGGGACAGCATGTAAGCCCATGGTGAAAAGTAAAGTATCAGGACTTAGGGAGCTGCAGCTCTGCCTTTTATGGTCTCTTTGATCCTAGATGGGCAAATTCCCTCTCCATTCCACAGCAGCAGCCCTGGCACGTGTTGGCTGCTGTTGTTCATTAGCTTTAGGAGAACTGTGCTCTGAGCTGCAAAGAGGAAATAACCCATTTGACTACCAGGTGTCTCAAAGCAAGTCTTGTGTCTGATCAGCTCAGAGATACATGATGCCAAACATCTCCTGAACTGTGCAGGATGTCTCTGAGAAACTCTTACTTACAGCCTCTATGAGGCACCTGGGCCAGTCTGTGCCAACCACTACAGATGTGAGATGAAAAGAAAGGAGATACATTTTTTCCTGGTGTGTGAAATTTGCCCTGCTCTTCTTCCTTGCATCCTGTATTTCCATCTCATGCCACTAAAACAATAACAGCAGGCTTCCCCCAACTTCACCTCTTCAACCTCAGTGGCACCACAACTCAAAGAGCAGGAGCCTCAGATGCTGATGGAGATGGATGCCTTCCCTCCAGCAACAGGCAATTTTGGTCACATAGCTTAATTACACAAGAGTTGGCGAGCATTGCTCATAAAAGGGCTGCTCACAGGACAAAGGAGTCTAATCCTCCTGTTACTTATTGGTCAGGGATTTCTTACCCCCAAAATGTCTATCTGGCTACTTCACCCATGAAAATTTGACACACTGCCAAATGAACAGCCACATGGGGGCTGTGAGCTACGGCACACCTGTAGAAATGCAAAGCCCTGATCTCTCTCATCTGACAGGAGAGAATAACCCATCCAGGTGCACTGAGGCTTATTGCTGCCAGTGGTCAGATGTCCACAATGTCCTGACTCAGTGCCAGTGGGTAATAAGCACCTGATTAGGCAGATTTGTATTCCAATATTTATGAGCAGGAAATTCAACTATGAGTCAATGCTGTAATTTAGCTGTTGACTCTGATATTTGTTCATGTGTTTTTATTACACAGTGTCCATGACTATTGACTAAACCCAGTACTTAGTTTTCTAGCTGCATATTAGTTAAAAATCTGTATGAATAGTACAGGATTAGTAATAGGACACAAAGTAATTTACTTTTATTAGAGCTACTTTATGCAAACTGTAAATAGGTGGTGAATAATACAGGACATTGAAAATCCAGAGGAAGAGAAAATACCCAGAAAAGGGGCTGTGCTTTCAGAAAGTAAGATTTAGGATCTGCTAAAGTGGTAGGTAGTGGCTTCCCAGAAAAAAAAAGGATGGTGCTTTGTCATACAATTCTCTGATGTAATTCTGATTCACTCAGCAGCTGTAAACAAAAGTAAGAAGGAAACTTTGACTATATCCAAGCCAAAAATTGCAGTTTCAAAATTAAAGATACACAGGGCCATGACAATGGAAGGGCAGTGGCTGCTTTTTAACCAAATTGCACCAATTGGTTTACATCAAGAAGTAAATTTTAGGTTGTTTTTTTCTTGGTAGCTGCTGAATTTGAGTAGAAGACGGACTTGAAAATTTCTTCAGGGTCTTAAAAACTTGGTTGGGTTTTGAGTTGCAGGTTTTAAAACGAGGCAATGCTCTGGTAACATGTACTCTGCCATCCTGATGGCTCTGATTTCAGCTCCTGAAAGTTATAAATAAAGCTCCCTAAACAAAATATGGGAAGAGAAACCTTCTGTGCCCTATTAGGGGCTGCTGAAACCAGAAACATTCCTGTGCTGAAAACCTGCTCTCCTCCCGGAGTCTGCATTCAGCTGGTAACAGGCACTGTGGGTTTCTTGCTTCATCTTCATAAAGCTTTTGGTGCACTAGGATTAACAAAAAGTCTTAGAGGGGTGCATTGTGAATCAATTAATTGACAAATGTCTGTGTCCTTCACTAATGCAAAGAATTTTAACTCTTACAACCCATTGTTTCACTCACCTTCACAATTTGGGAAATAGAATTATATCTAAGTAAATTTTTTAAAACTACAGTTATATAAATAGGCCTTTTAAAGTTGCATTTAGACAGAGTAGGGCCTAAGACTACTGCGTCTGTACAATTAAATGTTCATGAACCATTAAAAGGTAAAATTTACATTAAAATTTATTTTTAAATCCTCTATGGTCACATTCATAGCTTTTCTCATTAACATGAATAATTCAAACTCTGTACCAGGGGACAATTCTTTCTTTTGAAGTTGCAAAAAACCAAATCATTGCTGAGAATAGTTTGGATGCATCTCATAAAAAGACTAATTATGCTACCTTTATTGACCACCACTGTTATAGCAACATTGCATCTGGCTGTGGGACAGGATTGTATTTCTCTCTATATAAATATTGGGAAAGATGCTGAAATCCAGATTTTAGTGGCCTTGACTGAACAGGATTAATTAACTTCAGAAATTAGAATTCTTGCTAATCGTTTCATTAAAAAATTCATGCACGTACAATCCGATACAGTGGATTTTGAACATGCGTGGAAGTTGTTGGACACAGTAATTGGCACAGTGTTCTCCGAGATGTGCTGTGTGGTGATACTCTGATGAGCTGCCACCCTTTGCAGCCACAGTGGAGACCCAACACCTGTGAGAAAACAAAAACAAGTGGGAAAACACAATAGCTAGGATATGGGGACTCCACTGGCAAAGCTGCCTTCCAGCCCTGTCTGCAGGGATTGTCTTGGCACTGCTGCTGCTTTGTTAGTGATAGGAATGACTTTATCCTGCTGCAGCTGAGGTGAGGAGCATTTGCCTGCCCTCCACACTCTCCACAAACTGCCAAAATCTTGCCCTTTGGCTGTCAGCTGCTCAGTAGTGGCTTCTTGATAACACAGGTAGAATCTGTTCATAAATCAGCAGAGCACAGCTCTCTTGGGCTCATCCAAGCATTCAGGGTATGACACCAAATGACAAACATTAGTGGCCTGTTCATCATGCTTGTAGGACTTCTGTTTCATAGTCTGTGCTCTCCTTGGCACCCAAATTGCTGCTGTTTCTGTTGAGAGAAGGTTAGTGACGGGCATCAGGGAAAGGGAAAATTACAAAGGTAGCAGCCAAGAGGTGGAAGAACTCAGTAGGATTCAACAGAGAGGCACCGTATTTCTTCAGATGAAAGGCTCAGGTTTGACACCAAATTGAGTTTCTGGCCATTGGGCATCGCTGGGATGGATTGTGACTGTTTCCTCTTTGGAGGGGAGCGAGCCCTTGCACTGCAGCAGAGGCAGGGTCCAAAAAAAAAGAGAAGATGGAAGCCTTTAATCCTCTGATCTGCTTTCTTTGAGTCTGGAAGCTCCCTCCACTCCATTTCTTTTCCCCTATGCAAAAAAACACAGTTAACATCCCTTTTTTTTTCAACAGTTCAAAAATATTTGTAGCAGGCCTAAAGCTACCTGACTAGGTGAGAAGGTTGGTGTTTTGTTGTTTTTTTAAATGAAGCAAAATTAACTTCATGGCTCTTAAGCTCCAGGAAAGTCTGACCAGCAACCATCTAAGAAAACCTTTTTTGAACATGTCTAGCTAATTACTAAACATCAAAATCAGCTTTGAAACAATAACAGGATTGCGACTTGTCAGCCATTGCACTTACAAATACATTTCAGCAGGCACAGAGGCATCCTGAGGTCTCTGAAGCATTTCGAAGCGGTCCATAGCCCTTTTGCACTGATCTTCTGGAGAAGATTGAACATCACTTGAAAGCAATTCTCCTTCACAGGATAATCATACAATACTAACTCTCTCAAGGCCACCAGGTGGATTTATGGCTGTGTGGCGCAGCACATACTTGGGTTATTTGAGAGTGAAGAAAAATGTAGCTGAGTATTTTAGTATTGAAAAATATTTTGAGTGAGGATCTAGCAATGAGGGAGATCTGAATTACATTTGGGCTGAGGTTTGGACACTGACTCCGTCAGATGGTTGTATATTACTGTGAGTGTAAAACCAGCCTTTTAGTGTAGCTGTATATTTGATTTTCACAAGATGCCACAATTTGCTTCATTCTTGCTCAGCTGTCAGACAGTATCTAAGTTAGGAAAGGTTTACTGTCAACTGCACACAAAAAATTTATTAAATAAATAGAAAATTGGTTGGAGGTGAGCTACTTGGTAAACGACTGAAACAAAGGCAGTCTCACTTCTGAAGCTGAAAAATACTGTATCCTTGGAAGTGAAACTGGTGTTAATACTATTTGGCAAAAAAGGACATTGTTTTAGTCTTTTCAGCAATTTGTCGGAGTGATAATCAAATAAAACCTCATCATTTTCACTTGTTTCTTTGCTGTTCATGTAAGAATTGAAAACAGACCAGTGACCGACCTTGCTAATATTATGGGATTTCAGAAGGAGGAGTTGGGAAACCAGAGCACCAGTTTAAGTCCATTTCCTTGTTCTGCCAAGTTCTTCCTTTGTGGTCCTGGTCAGTTTGTGAGAGACATCATCCACTCAGCTTTCCAGTATGTGTTGAAAGAGATGAGAATAACATTGGTTTTTCATCCTTCAGGAGACAAAAAAAGAACTGAGGTTGACATGATCAATATAACTTGATCCTTGATATGTTCAGTCCAGGAACTGTCAAGTTCTCTGTTGACTGGAGCAAGTCCCTTTGATATCACCAGCACATCTGGGCTGGATCAATGATTTCAGAAGACAGACAGGGACTTACGTTCAATTATGAATTTTGGCTTGTGTTGGTGTCCATTGCTTTTACTGCAAATGAAGGACCGTTACCACCAGAGCTGACTTGCCACCCATCATGAGTGTTTCTTGTAGAAAGTAAGATAATGACAGCTTTTTTATATCTCTATACTTCTATTATTTTAGGGAAAGTAAAGTGTTAAACTTGAAGGGTTAAGACTTTATTTCTACTGCTGTTGGAGTTTGATGAGCCACTTGTTCAGCACTGATGGCAAAGTCTCATTGCCTTGTATTGTTAAGTTGCTTCTGGCTGGTTGTTTTTCAGGGCTTTTTTTGTTTGTTTCTTTATTTGTTTGTTTTTTAATGGAGTCTCATTAAACCACATCCACTGTTAAACATTATATATGCAGTTTACTTAAGGAAGGGAATAAATGACAATAACCAACAATTAAATTTTGTACTCCGTGGCTAACAGGATTTTCTAGAAGATAATTCTACTTACATATAAATGTGGAGCCTTAATTCTTAAAGAATATGTGCTGTTTCGTCAGACCAAAGATAAATACATTATACATCCATCTCAGCACCAGGAACATGCACATTATGCGCTTGTGGACATTTTATAAAAGCATAAGAATAGTTGGTTAAATGCAGTCCTTACTAGGGCTCACATGTTGTTTTGACCAAACTAAAATGTGAATTACCATTAAAGGGGACGCAAAGCATGGATCCATTTAAGCATCCTAATGCAACATCATTCATACATAGTCAATATGTGAAATTGCAACCTTCGTGTTTAATGTGTCTGTCATTAAAGTGCTTGTTGAACAACAGCAGGTAGAATAGAAAACCAAGAACAATGCAATTAAATGTTCATGTGCCAATGTTGCAAATCCTCACAGAGTAACCAATGCTGAATGGCTGTCACTGTAGTCCAGCACCAATGGAATATGCTTTTATTGCAGATAATCTATTCTTGGACTTTCTGTAAAAAAGTGATAGCAAATATATGGCATTTTGTCGTATTCTGTTGCATAAGTTGAAGACAAGAATTTAGGCAATTCTGAAATTACTCTCAGCATCTGGGACCAAAAAATAATTAATGCTAATGCATAAATAAATCTTTTGGGCATTTTCAAGATTCATATTCTTCTTCAGTGTGAAGCATATCTTGTGCATGACAGCGCAGATAAAAATGCAGTTTACAGAAGGATGATCGCTGAACTTTAGCTCCTTTTCTCTACTTGCAGGTATAGAAACGAACGTGAATATCAGCAGAGGCTAAAAGAAACCCTGGAGCGCCTTAATAAAGTAAGTCTGGGAAAATGCCAAGGGAAAGGTCTATAACTTTTTTCCTTTGGTTTTATTTACTACAGTGAGCTGCTTTGAAGAAGCAGTGGGAAGATAAAATGTCAGAGCAAGGCATTTCTTGTTATTATGCCCTTCTCCTTCCTCCCCCTCCCTAAGCCTTGTGTAAGTGTCTGAGCCTCAGTGTGTGCCTACCTTTTCCTCACACTTTTAAAATACAGCTACTGTATTAAAATACAATCAGTAGTGATAATCATGCCATGAAAAATTGCTGATTAAGTCCATCTTTTGAAGCCTGGAGTGTCTCAAAGCTCCTTAGTCCCTTGCAGGATATGGTTAGCCCTTCCAAGGACAGACCCTCAGCTTCCCATTAGGTTTCCAAATAAAAGAGAAGCCCCAACTCCCCCCTAGTTTGTTCCTTTTATATCAAGCTACACTTTCTTAAACTAATACCATCAGAAAAGAAATAATAAAAACAACAACACTTAGTATGATGTAAAGCTCAGAAAAAGATAAAAGTTGGATAAAGTATTTTGGAAGTTTCCAAACCAGGTCTGTGAAACTGAAAAATCCTGATTAATCCTCCCTTGCTGCTAGCCTTCATCTGGGTGAAGAATGTAGTATTATATCTTTCCCCAGTTCTACTTTGCACAGGCTATCCTTCATCTTCTGTATTGGGAAACAATTACAGGTGGATTAAGTAGAGATTATAATTTTTATTTCCTTGCTACAAATGGCAGGACCTGCTCTGCTGGAGCATAGTCACATCAATGATATGCATATTTTATATTAAAAAAAGACAGAAAGTGCATTTTAGCATTTCTGTCTCCAGTGAGCTCTTGACATCCTACATCAGTTCTGTTTTCCAGTGTGCTAGCAGGGCTCTTGGACACCCTGCAAGCACTTAAAAAAACTTTGTAAAGGTAAATCTTTTGTAAGGGGTTGTTGGAGCTGGTAAGTCTCCTTCACAGTTGCCCCTCAACCAATCTGTAGCTAAAGAAAAGTGAATTGATTCACCAACCCGAGGCACAGCTCACAAAAGGGCACAAGGGTGTTTTTTATCCCAGGATGTCCCTGGCCACCCCTGTTGCAGCAGCTCCTTGCACTGGAGCACCAAGTACTGGGGGGAATACAGCTGGTTTTCTGTACAGGGCCCAAGATGTAGCCTGAAAACCTGCATGTACAGGTGCAAACTCATTCTTTATCTGACAGCTGGGAAAACACAGGTTCTGGAGAGATCTAAGGAATTTCTCTTCCACGGTGAATGAAAATACTGCTTCAGCACATGGATCAGTGTTCTGGAATCATCACATAAAGCAGAATGGCTTTTCAGAAGTTGAGTGACTAGCAAATACTGCAAAGTTCAAAAGAAAATATGTAGACTGCAGTGTTCTGAGACACAGCTCCATCAAGGAAGCTGGTCTCTTTGAAAGCATGGAATAAAAGCAGAAGTATTTTGCCCCTTTGAAGGAACATTTGGAAAGCTGAAAACTGCTTTTGTTTATTGCATGCAGAAATATTTGCTTATAGGTATTATCCAGGTGCCGGGGGGCTTTTTTTGGCTCCCTCCCAAACCTCCCAATATGGCCATTGTCCTGCTGATCTTCCTCTCAATAGGAGGGGAGAGGAGTGCAGAAAAGCAGCCAGCATTCCTGATGGCTTGCTCTGAATGTGCTGGGCTGGATATGTCTGAATCAGCCCCTGGCTCACAAAACAGAGCCTGCTGGAGAGTTCTGTGCCTGAGAGGCTTAGCAGCACAATGAGACAGCCAGCATCTACACATTTTTGGAATAGCACGTGCTGTATGCATGCAAAAGGAAAAATCCCCTTCTACCAGTCATATGCTGCACCCACAGATCTCAATGGTTTGTTTGCAACCTGTGATCCACAGAGGTATTTTTACAGCTGCTAATGGCACATGGGTCACTTGAAAAAGACACCTTTAAATGCTTCTTTTTTTATTCTTTGAGTTAAATGCAGAAATTGAGACTTTCTTGAGGCAAATTGCAAACTGGTGGAGGAACTTGTAAGTTTTGTAGAGTTGCAAGGAAGATTCAGTTAAAATCTTTTAAGATGCTTTCTCAAAAATTATATTTTACGGTCGTAGTTAATGCCAAACCTAATAAAGAAATCATGCATTAAATAGAAACATAAAACTTATCATTATTCTTACATGTTTGTAAAATATATTGCCAAGTTCCATGGAAATTGTTCTAAATTCCAGGGTTTGTGTTAAATAACGTAACATAGGAAAAATGTAAATTAGGCCTTTGAACAAAAATGGAGTTTTCATCAGATTTAAAGACCAATGTCACTCATACCTGTGTACTCTGAGATCATGGTTACTAGTTATACGGTTTGTTCTTTGAACTAATTGGATGTTAAGAACTTTTGTTATCACAAATCCCGAAGTATTAAAAACTTCTGCAGCAAGGTGATTTTTTCTAAACTTGGTCAGTTTTCATTTTTATTTCCAGAAATGGCTCCAAATTGACAAACATTTGTAGCATTTGAGAACATACCAAAGAGAGTGCAAATACTTCAGACTCTCCTTTTTTTTTTATAAATCCCATCAGGTTTTTATAAGTACTTCTTTACTGGGGATCTTAAAAAGGCATCAGGATACCTCAGATCTTGTCATGACACTAGAGAAATCAATGCCTTAGTCTGCTGACTCATCCACCATTTCAAGATTTTAACATTAAAATCTGGTATTTCAAACATCTACTACTTGGCTCCCAGCATTATTTTGACAGTGCCAGTGCCAAACTGTATTGTAAATTACATTGGTGCAGAATGTGGTAAATAACATGCCTCTTGTTTGTTGGTTTCATGATGCTTCTGTATCTCCCAGTAGGCTCTAACACTCCAAGCAGACTGCTCGGCATGCACGGTGACTCACGCGGTGTCTGTGGGACTGCTGTGGGTTTGGCACTCCAGCCACACATACTACCATGCCACATGTCTCTGCATTGCAGGAAGCTGATGAAGCCTTGCTGTGCAACCTGGAGCTGCAGATCGAGTCCCAGTTCTTGCAGGATGACATTAATGCCACAAAGGACAGATACAAGAAGGTAACTGGCTGAATTTGCCGTCTTCCTTGTAGAGATAGGTGTGTAACTTTGCCCTCCTCCATGATCAAATGGTGGTAAATTAAAGCAAATCCCATTTGCGTTTTGGTGGGTGCATATAGCACTATTTATTTTCAGTGGGCACAATAGCTGGATGGTTTCCAGTATCCAAACACACTTCTCACGGTCTGGTCACTACAGCTGTAGGACAGTCTTGAATTTGTCAACCTGGTATCATAGTTCAACCCAAAGTGCTGATCAAGATGTCTTATATTTCACACTAAGGAAGCTGTTGCTTTCATCACCCAATTTTTTGGGACAGGGCACTCCAGTTAATCAGCAGACATATGCTTGTGGATGTATGATTCCACTGCAGCTGACTTTAACATATGTTGCCTTCTTCCTGGGACAACTGTGAGTCTTGGGATCAGGCCACTGTCCCATCTTTGTTGCTTTTGAAAAAAGTGACTCTTTTTTTCAGGCCACATTCAAAGGTATTTGTGATTGTCATTTTGAAAATCTCCTATGAAATTGGAAATCATGGAATCTTTAATTAAGACTTTGAACTGTATTAGCCAAAAGTCTGTAATATACCCTCAGTATGATGAAACTGTTAGTACACCTGCACTCAAAAACAGGTACGAAATCGCATTCCAAACCCAAGTCTGAACAGGAATTGGACTTCTATATGCTAAAAGCATTACATATCTAGAAATAAGCCCCAGGAGTACATGGAAATTACTACCTTACTATGGCATTTTCTAATGAAAATGTTTTTACCTCATCACAGAACCTTATGGAAATCCAGACCTACGTCAATGTCTTGCAGCAGATCATCCAGACAACTCCTCGTGTGTCCCCAATAACTACTGGCATATGTGAGGCAAGTATTGCTGTTGGGAAATACATACAGCTCTAATTAAGTAAGAGATGATGTTTACCCCTGAAGTGTCCCAGATCCTTTAACTCTTGATCCAAGGTTAGGTGAAAACTGTCAAAACAATGCGTAAGTTCTGAATAGTGAATATGGGAGAAAAAACTAACGGTAGCTTTGAAAAACTGTAACAATCAGGAAAGAGAAATTAACTTCGTCAGGTGCACTCCAGCATACATATCAGCCCCAAAAAGGTGTGGTTCAAAGGTAGTTGAAGTAGTTGTGCTTCTTCTCTGGGGAGGAGCTGGCAGGATATATGAATAGTTGAAAAGAAAGGAAATCTTATCCTGGAGGGGTGAGATGTGATGAAAATTTAAATCAAATTGATTGATACAGGCTAGATGAAAACTTGCTGGTTTCCACCCATATGAGTGGCTACGCCAGGAACATTCATTACTTGGAAGAAGATGTGAACAGGTGTATCTACAGGGTCTAAGCTGTAATGTTAACGGCCGTGCCATCTGACATCTTCTTAAAGCCATGCCAGCATGCAGCAGAATTTGACTCAAGGTTCAATACTGTCTTTTTATCTGTCTTTTGCCATTTTCTGTTTGTTTTTACAGTTTATTTCCAGTAGTGGAATTTCTTTTGGCCCTTTTTAGGAGTGAAACATACTTTCCTGTACACACATTGTTTTCTTCCAACCAGGAAAAACTGATAGCAGAGAGGAGGATCCCTGTTCTGCAGAGTCAGCTGGAGGAATACAAGAGCATCCTCTGCCAGCTACAGGCACAGAAATACAAGCTGCAGACAGAGGTATTGTAATCATACACACAACCATGTTGCTCATGAACTGCTTTTTTTATGGTCACTTGATAAAACCTCTAACATGGCTTTAACATGGTTGTGTTAACTTGGTGGACTTGGACGTGTGTTTTCCTTCTAGACTTCCATCTTTTTCTTCAGCTGTTTCATTCCCATTCTCTCAATGGTACAAATTGTCAGGTTTAGATGGCCAGGGAGGGCTGTAAGTATCGTAGGTGCAGTGAAGCTGTCTTTGCTTATAAGAGTGGCTGATGAGGGAAGGTTTCCACAGTGCAACTGGATTCCTGCAGGACAGAATCAGCAGGACATGGTGGATGGAAAAGTCCCACAGGGTTCCTATGACTTTCTTACTTGCTGAGCTCTGGCTGGAAATTGGCTCCATGAAAAGTGATGGGGGACACTCAGGGCTCTGCCCAATCCTGTCTATCACTGCCACATCCAATGCTCAGCTTGATGTGAGAAGGACTGGACAGATTTGGTGAGCAAAACTGAGAGGGCTGTTGACCTACATTTGGCTTTCTGCCTTCCTCCCTGTCACTACTAAGTATTAAGCCAGCATCACTCCTGTGCTTGGACACTACCAGTAGGAAAAACCATGTGCTTTTTGCCAAGCCCTGATTTGCAGAAAATGTCTGGCCAAGACTTTGACTAGTTGTCCTTGCCCATCTCCCAGCCAAACCTGCCTTAAATCAACCTTCTGTCTCCAGCCAGTGCCTGCAAACATGAGTGCAGTGCAGGGCCGAGGGTGGCAGGAGGTGGAGGAGCAGCTGAAGGCTGCAGTGGATAGAAACCAGATGCAAATAGTTGCCAATGGCATCTCTACCTCCATGCAGTTGAATATTTTTTCGCAGATGGGGTGGAGAATGACCCCAAATACAGCTTCCTTTGTGCCTCGAGTTGTCCATCCAGGTGAGAGGAATGAAATACTGACATAAAACATCTTTTGGTGGGATTTTGGACTCCTTTGGACAGCCATAGCAGTAGCTTGTAAGTTCCTGAGCATAACTCCTTTCATTAGGGTCAGGACAGTGTGTTTTCCTGGGTCGTTTTCTCACATCTGATGCTCTGATGGAAAGGACACATGCACTCTGGGATGAACAAGAATAAATATAGGGATGAGACAGTGAATCAATATAGAAAAAAAGGGGAGAAAATCAGCCTTCTGCTGGCAGATGGAGAGAGGCAGTCTTTGGGGAATTAATTGTGACGCTTTCAAGATCAAATCTTCCCATCCCATTTAGAAAAAGATTATTCATCCATTCATTCTTGTGCCTTGAGATTAAAAGAGTGAAATAGCTTTATGAGTGGAGGTCAGTAACACAGTTGCTTGTGATGGTGAAAGCTGGATCTGATGACTGAGGTGTCATCGAGTTCCTTTGTTTTCCTGTTTCTGGACCTGATAGCCATGTGGTTGAGATGTCATGGACCCCACCTCATGAGCACTGAACAGAAAAGAGTCTCAGTTCACTCGTACACTATAACATACCCAAACCAATGCCAAGGGACATCACTCCTGTATTTAGGCCCTTAAAAGTTGGTGGTTTTTTTATCTTGCTTGAAACATATTGAAATAAATCAATTATTAAAGAATTCGTTAGTCACTTATTGCCCCATTAGCTTTTTGTGAGTTCATCTCTTTGAAATGTAGTTAAAAAAAAACAATTATAAAAGAACTATAATAAGTAGGTAAAAATAGCAGAAGGAAGTGAGTGCAGTTACAGGGTGAAATATCCCACCTGAAGCTCGGCCTTTGTTTTTTGGAAGGCGACTATCGCCACCTCCTGGTTGATGTGCTCGTTGGTTTTATCGCTGAAGTAAAAAGGCCGAGGAATTGAATTCAAAAGGCGAACTCTTTATTTAAAATAAGACCTTTGGTCTTATTTGCCCTGTCTGCAGACCACAGAGAAGGAGGAGCAGGTATTTCCTGAGCACATCTTCCTAGTTAAGAACTTTTGCTGTCCTTGTAAGAAGACCCTGCCCACTCTGACGAGTTACTGTTTTTGAATAACTGAACAAAGGTAGTGAAATTGCTCCTGTGTTTCAGCAGTGCAGCATCACATTGTAATAAAGCATGAATTGCCTTTCATTATGCTTAAAATATGGGGATGGTGAATGTTTCAAAGCTGCTTCTTTCACCACCAATTTTATTTACCAGACAACCATGTTGGAGCAAGCAATTAAAAACACCCAGGAGAGTTATGACGATGAAATTCAGCTTTACAATGAGCAGATTGAAAACCTTAGGAAGGGGATAGAGGAGGCTGAGAGGATCTTGGAGAAGTACACCACTGACTGCCGCCAGCTGGTGATCTACCAGCAGTCCCTGGAGAATGAGCTGGAACGGTACAAACGGATCATCGAGAATGAGGACAGCCGGTAAGGCTGGATTTCTGGGCACCCACAAAGGGGCCAGTGATCTCTTTTATCTCCTTTGAAAAATGCATGTTTAAGGACATTTGATTTACCCAAAGCTATAGCATTTTCACACCTTTCACTGGTAGATATCCAGGGACAGAAATCTAAATAGATGCAAAATCTGGTCAAACTTCTGCCAAGGAAAAGGGTCAGAGCCATTTTAGGCTTCTCCTGTCCATGCAGTCTCCTTTCCATATGCTGTCCTGGCATCAGTGTACAGAGGTCAGGAGCACACAAAAGCAATCTGAATATCCTCTTCCCCAGACCGGGTGTTGGTGACACTTGCTCGACATTACTGGCAGGTTGATTTTTGGAGGGTGCAGACAAAGCAAATGTTCTGTAAAGCAAAGCACTCTTCATAACAAAGCCATTCTTCAGGCATGAGGAGAAAGAGGAAGAATACAAGAAATTGACAGGTATTTGGGTCATGCTTAAACCTACGGAGGGGCACTGTCTCCCTCTAATGTCAACCATCAGCCACAGTGGAGAAAAGGATCGTTCACAGCAGCAGAACCAGACCCCAGAGCACCCAAACCACTGCTCCAGACTGTCCAGAAGATGCAAGGGAAGGACACTCATTAAATAGTCCATCCTACGTGTGGGGAATGGGTATTTAATTAATTTTCAGCGTCTTATTTTGGACACTGAGTTTTTAGTTAGAAGTATGTCAACAGGGTAATTCTCAATGCCAAAAATCATATTGACACAGAGTCTCTGACAGGACAAAATACGTCAAATTCCAGCAGAGCAGACTGGAGAGGCCAAAGATACAGTAACTGTTTTGCAATAGGCCAGCCTCTGAATTTTAATTTTTAACCCTTAATACTACTGACTGCTCAAATGTTTTCCAAGGAAGTCTGCTCCAAATTTCCTATTTTACCATGGTAAAAATGCATTTTCAGAGGTTCTTGCTGACCTCTGGTAGGCTTGGATTGACTGTTTCCCCATCTAAAACCTTCCCATCTTTTCAAAGTGCCATGCTAAATACAAAGTTGTTGCTGCATGTTGTAATCATTGGTGTACTTTACCTAATGGAATATCCCATGTCTCCTGCTGGCAGAAACCAGCCTCACTCCTGTGAACGTGCTGTGGTTGTCTTGATTTTCCTCAGACAAGGAACAGGCTCCCGTCATTCTTTTTGACTCCTCACCATAGAGAAGTACATTTCTTCAACCTCTGTGCTTCATTTTGCACAATTTCACTTGGTTTCACAGAAAACGGTGGGGAGAGAACTGATGGATGCACATATTCTCCACAGGTTAAACTCTGCTATAGCAGGAACCCCAGTCACACTCTTCACACAGATATACAGACCTGCCCAGCCTCAGGCTTCGAGGGGAAGAGGTAAACCTGTAATGTGTCTTTCTGTGTCTGTCAAGAGCAGCATCATTGTATTTTAAGCTGTTTGTCCATTTGTCTTCAATATGGCCATATGGTCATGACAGCCTGACTACAGGCTTGTAAATGCAACCATTTCAGCTTACCTCAGCTGGCCTTGAGACAGGCTGTCAAAGGCCAAAACTGCAAACAAAAGCATTTCTTTGCTAATTTCTACAGTTTACTACTTAGGCCAATCAAAAGAGTGAAGTCAAAAGGCAGCTGAAATGAATGGAAAGAGCTGCAGGTTTTGTGCTCACTCGTTGTGAGTTGTTTGTTTGCACTTTAGTGATGTGCAAAGAGCACCAAGGTGTGTTGAGTGCCACAGGCAGGCAGAGAGCCCTTTTTGAGGCCCGTTTTCCTATGAATGATGTTTCCTCTATGTTGTGTGTTGGCTTGTTAGAATTAGGATGCTTGTAAACCTGGTGACAAGGAAATGGCCAGGACTAGATGAGCAAGACTGCTCTTAACAAAGGAGTTGATGTGGTAGGTTTTAACATATGGGATGACTTAAATCCAAGGCTCACTGGGGTTTTACTAATAACAAACTGCCTTGAGAATGGAGACAAACCACCGTATGAGGGACTTTTTTGGAATGCAGCTGTAATTTTTCTAACTGCTGTGTGAACTCTAGCAGTTTTATATTTAATGGGTCTGTGGTGCCTGAGGCCAGATCCTCAGCAGCTGTAAATAACTACTGTCATGCAAAGTGGTGTTTTATACCTGCTGAGGATTTGGCCAGTCTCTAGACACAACTCTGCTTTCTCCTGCATGACAAGCAGGGCATTTCATGTGTGTTACTGTGCTGTGGCAGGGGACAAAACAGCTGCCTTGGGGAAAGCATGTTAATATCTGTCTGTCCCCATGATCTTGTAATTACCAGTACCAACCCCTGCCTCCTCTGCTCTAGCTGCTCATGCCATGGAAATCAGTAGCCTGCCTATGCTCCTGCTGCTGCTAGGCTGTCATGGGATCTGTGGCTACTGATTGCCCAGGAGATCAGAACCAGCCTGTGGGCAGTGGGTTCCTAGAGTTCAGTGTCAGTGTCTGAGTGATGCCATCGTGGGTGGGTGGCTTCTCAGCTCTGTGACCACCAGTCATTGCTGCTCTCTCCTGACATGACTCTCAGCATCTGCCCATACCCCAAATTGCCAGGAGTGGAGGTGCCCATCTCACTTTTAAACCCCCTGGGATACAGAGACTCTCCACCTGCAGTACTGAGGGCAAGAGGCAGCTCTAGCATTTGCAGTGACTGTCTTCAAGCACTGTTTGTTGTTTCCTTTGCTTTGATTTTTCTTTAGATATCACCCAGGCCATGCAAGACATTGCCAGTGTAAAGCCCAGACAAAAAGCCCTGACAAAGAAAATTGCCAGGAAAAAGGAGCTGATGTCAAAAGACATAACCGACAGTCACTCACCTGAAAGAAAGTACGAAAGAACTCTGGAAGGTTTTGACCAAGATCAGATGGAGTTTAGGCATGAAGGCTCAGTCAGGTGTGAACCTGAGCAAGAAGGATCAGAATTTGATGAAAAAGAAATGGGCCCAGAGGACGTACCTGATGGAGCCCAGATAAGTAAAGCCTTTGATAAATTGTGTAACATTGTGAGGGAGAAAATAAGAGTCTACAAGAGACCAGAGGTTAAATCTGAGGCCCATCCCAAAGGGCGTTATGTGCTGGTGACAGGGGAGGAAGGCTATGAAGAACCATGCATCTTGGCCCCCTCCATCCCTGCTGGGGGAGGGATCACAGTTTCCACTGGCAATGGGAAGGTGATGAATGGTGGTGATGTGGAGCCCATACCAGAGCTGCCAGAACCTGCCGAACCATCAGAAAAAGAGAAAGGGGAAATCTGTGAAAGGAGAGAAGAGTTTGAACTCCCAGATAAACAGAGAGAGGAGGAGAAAGAAGACGTGCTTGAATGGGGAAAAAAACCAAGAGGAAAAATTGAGCAAATCACCAAGTATCCGGACATCTCTGAGCCTGAGACAGTTCCTTCCCCTGGTCTGATAAGCCCAACTGAGCCAGGACTCCTTCGAGAGACAGAATATGAGCGAGAAGATAAGCAGGGCCTTTTGTTCAGGGAAGCAGCCTTACCTGGCTCTATGAGCTATGAGAAGGTGGAGGTGGTGGAGTCCATCGAGAAGTTTTCAGATGACAGAATTCAGACGTATGAAGAGACAGCAATGATTGTTGAGACAATGATAGAGAAGACAAGCAAGAAGAAACCAGGTGACAAAGGCTCTTAAGTGACACATAACCCCTGATAGTCGACTTGTCTGGCATAGTTACTAAATGACTGGGTTTTTTTTCCTGACCGAATGATACAGTAGTGAGATTTTTGCTGTTTGGTATGGAACAGATTGAAACTTTGATGGCAGTTCTGTCTGATGTAGGCTCATCTTTGGTGCAACAACCATTAGTGCTCTCCAGGGCACATCCTATGCAACTAATTTGCATGATTAGGACACATGGAGAATAATTATTATGACAGAGCTACCTGGCTTTCCACAGTATCCAGGACAAATTTGCATATTCCTCTACTGCTCCTATAACTGCCGTACGATCCCCCATCTCTGAGACAACTGCAAATGTTAACTTGTGACATCTGGTTAATTTAATAAAAGTTTTGCCTTCTACCAAAGATACCCACTGTGGGTTTCTTTTGCCTTCACCATTGACTCATAGTCCTTACTTGTAAACATCCCCTGAGTGGTGTGGAGTTTTTCCAGGGAAAGGGCTGGATACATGTTAAATAACCTGTTCCAAATCTCTCCCTTTCACAGTCTTTAATAGCAATGAGCTTGGCAGACCTTTCTTTTTGGAAATAAAGACAAACTTCCTGTATTTGAAATAAGCTCTTACTGCAGATCTCAGAATAAAATTCCCTGAAGGGAGATACCCCTTATAAAAGCTACTATTTGTCCTTCACTTCCACAACTAAGGTACTTAAGAATGCCAACAAGCTTTTGAGCAGACTGCAGCCAAAGACTGTGTTTAGGTATTTTCTTGTTAAGTATTTCCTTGGACTGTAGAGTTTAATACTGCCACAGGATCCTGTTTCAGCCCTGTCACTTGCAGTCACATGGAGCTCCACAGGATTGTTGGAATAAGCTGACCTTTCCACCTCCCCATGCCTGGGGAAGCAAAAAGCAACACTTGCAGCAACAACAGACTCTTGCAGCTCCCAGAAACCCTCAGCTCAAGAAAAGAAACAAAAAAACACAAAAAATCAGGGAAAGGAAGTCTTTCACCTGTATGTGTTCAAATACTGAGCTCTACTTAAAGTGCTCATACACCACTTAGGCCTCAGCTTGACTCCAGGCACACAAATGATCCCACTAAAGCCCAGGACTTATTGAAGGGCTACACTAGATTAGTTTCTACACATTTCTTGTCCAGTCCTATCCCAGTTCTCTTAAGTTTTCATTTCAGCTTCCAGCATTGTTGTGCCTTTTCTTTCTGCCTGTTAGCTCCTGTCAGCTGCAGCAAGGCAGGGCTAAAAGCCATCTGAGCTGACAACCCTGAGCTTCGGAACCTCCTCACAGCACCCAAAACTGTTGGGTTTGGTTATTTCATTCATGAGGTCCAGGACAGGTGCAGCATCTGATCTACTGTGGCTGTTACGTGTAGTAAAGTGGCACCTTATTCTTTGAAACAGGGACAGGTGACTCTCACAGTCACAATTTTAGTCAGGACTTCTTGTCGATGCTGTTTTATTGGAATGCTGTGGGAGTAGACATGGCTTACTAGAGCGTGTTGCTTTTCAGTTTAATTTATTAACAGTGTAAATAACTGCAGAGAAGGAATTTATCAATGCCTATGCAGGCTGGGCTCTGGTGAGCTGGGAGTAACTGCTCAGAGTAACTGTTGCTGAAAGAGTTTGACTGCTGCAAGGTAAACAAAAAATCCAAAAAAAACCTACCCTCATTGCAGCAATAGGCAGGCTGCTTAATAATTCTGTCACAAAACAGGGTGTAAACAGGTTCAGGCAGTACCTAGGTGGAACTGGGTATTCTTCCCCCTCTCCCAGTCCATCTGATTTCACTGCAACACAGTGGACCCAATGTTCAGAATACAAAAAGCCTCATTCAGTGGCAAGGAGGCAATGTCAGGACAGCCTGGGCGAGGTGTCCACTCCTGGAATACCTCCACCAGCTTAATCTTTTTTGTGTTGTGGTGTCACCACTGGCTGCTGACCCAGACCTGGTTTATGATGCCTGTAACTGTTGCTCAGCAGCTCAGTGTGAAGTAAGAACTGCTCCTAAAGCAGGTCTGATGGCATTTATTGCTGAAGGAAGTCACATACTGCATTGCCTGAGCAGCAACCAGCAAAGTCAAGGACCAAGAAGAGGTGAGGGCTAAATTCTGCTTCCATCTCTTACCTGCCTTCCGCAAACACTGCAGTTGCCCAGCAGGGCCACAGGTCACAGGCCTGTGCATGAAAGTTACATAGAAAACCACTAGTAGTCTCTGGTTCATAGTGACCATGCTGAAGTGTATAGTAAATCTCATGATTTGGGGGCTAACCTCTTCATTAAATGCAGATTCTCAATGAATTGTTTATGCTCAAGTTTAATGGTGAAATAGTTACAAGCATCTATTCAGCAAGGGACTGGAATGAAACCCAGGTTACTAGAGGCACATTTTCACTTGAGGCAACCAGAACTAGATCAGGAGGTTCCCTGCCAGCTTGTACTGCTGCAGACACGGTAAAATATAAAATTAAATGTACTTTCTGCCATGGGAACACATGAGCTAAAAAGTACCCGAAAGGCATGGGTGGGAAGTAGAATGAAAAGGGAAATGGGGTTTCATGTGAATCAAAATGCTCCAAACAGCAGAGGAAAAAAAATCTGCTGTAGCATTTCCTTGGGACCAGAGCTGCTAATGAGCTACAGTGCAAAACTGTCACGGTCTCTATTCCTGATCAACCCCTTCCCAAAGCAGCTCAGCATCTGCACTGCTGCTGCCTTTGCAGAGCTGACCTTGGAGCCAATGGATTTGAACCACGTAAATAATGCTATGTAAATTAAAAAAAATCCTCCCAGCCTGTGGGTTGAATCTTGTATGTCCCAGAGTTTCACAGAGTTAACAAAAAGCACTTTACTCTTAATCTGTTGCTATCAACTCTCTTGGAGTATCGTCTTTATCTTCTCCATATCCAGTATATGCAGGATACACATTTCTTTATCAGTGTAAAAAGCAGACAAGTAGGAAGTCATCCCACTGAAAGCAGCATTTTACCTCCTGTGTACCTTCAGACAGGCGATGATGTAGGACCTGCCAATTTATAACAGCTCTTTATTTTGCTGATATTATAAAACATCATCACAGGGCTCACCTGTTTTGCATCATGAGCTTCATTTTCCCCTTTATTATAAATACTAACAAATCAACTTTATTGTCCATCAGCAATACCATAAAAACTCAGTCTAACTGGACATATTTTTCAGTGATCCTTGAAGCAAAAATCCCCAAGAATTTGAAGTAGATCTCTATAATGTATATACATCTAGTTTTATATATATAATTATATCAAAACTCACCACTTCTATATATCACTCATTATTGTGATTTTTCAATTACTAAATTATGTCAACATTATGAAAATATGGACAGCCATCTAGTTATTTTGCTGCTTTATAAGATATTTAATAATTGAACAGAGAACTGCAAAATTACATGAATGCAATGGAAAGTCATGTACATGTTCATTTAAGAATTCCACATGGACTTTTCTTATTCCAAAACTTTTCCACATTTTAAAATTCCTGTAAAAACCTTCTGTAATCTCTTTCTTTGATCACATACACACAAAAAGCTACGATGTATGTATATTATACCTTGCATACCATATGTAATTCTAGACATATTTATATGCAAATATATGTAACGTACGCTGAATATATATATATCGTATGTACTATATATATGTATATATATACACAGAGAGAGCGATACCACAGGTGCGTATGTATTTAGTCATACAGGTGTATGCATAAATATATATATGGTAAATTTTTCTGATGGGATTGCTGCACGCAATGAGGAATCTGTGAGTAGTGTGAGGCTGCTTGGCTTGGCTTTAGAGTGTAATTCACATAGACTTTGAGTAGGTTGAGCTGTTTATTTTTCATTTGGAAAAGGAAAGAGCAGGCCTCTTATGGAAAAATAAAAGATGGATATTCACTTGAATTAACAGCATAGATTATACATTCTTAAGTGAAACACGTCCACCATAGAACCTTTGGGTTATGTTTTTAATTTCTTAGATATATATTTTCTTATTGAATGTGTTTGTACTACTATGCACCTGATCAACCAGGACAACTCTTATTAAAACATCTTAGATTAACACTCTGCATATTAAAAATACATAATAAAATTCTGAAACTAGTCACTGCTAAAATGTAGATCTTGGATCCTGCAAAGATCTGAAATACCTGCTTAAAATTACCATTTGAGTAGGTCCACTGATGGGCTTTAGTGTAAGTGCCTGAATATTTGTAGAATCAAGACCCTTCATTACTCAAAGGTTAAATTTGGGATCTCACACCTGAGAACGTGTAGTGGTTGCTTCCATGAGTAATTCCACCAGGGAGAATGTTGCAGCAATAGCTAGAGCATACTCAGAGGGTGAGAGAGATGGACTTTAACTCATGTCCAAAAAATCGAGGTGGGACTGACTTTAAACAGCAAAGAACAATGCCAACAAATCTTCCCAAATACACTACATTTTATTTCTCAAGAAGGCCAACTTTGCATTACACTTTAATAGCTTCAGCATATTTTTCTCCTTAAATATATTCATATAACATAATACCAACAAATATGTAGCTTTAAAAAAAGAGATTTAAATTAAAAATTGCTTTGGGACTGAAACTGTGTGCTTCAAATTTTCCCCACAGCAGTTTACTGGCAGCTAGGTTGCAAACCCCAGGAAACAGGTGTCTGTGGTTGGTAATGCTGACACAGCCTCCTTTTACAGTGCTGGAGAACATCTTAGTAGAGAAACCAGCAGATGCACACAAGCTGCCAGAAATCCTACAGCTCATCCCTGTGTGCTTGTTCTGCTGTAAGATGGTAAATTGATTTAAATAGCCAAAATTGCAAAACAAAAAAAAAAATCAACACAGGAAAAGAACCCCTAAACCAAACAAATTTTAAAAACTCCAGCAAAACTGGGACTTGTGCTTCTAGAATGCCCTGACCCAGTTTGCAAATACCTTCTCCCTGCCACCCAGCTTTGGCATCACTTTGCCTTCCTTATTGCATGTCTGTTGATCCATCCTGTAGCTGAACTGTGTATGTAGTGTAACTGTAGTATGAAAGAAAACTCTCAAAAGAATTGCATTTCTGCAAATTGGATTGGTAAATTTTCCTTATCTCTGGATTATTTCTTTTTGTGGGGTTTAGTGCTACTTTGCTTGAACCCAATGGAGAAAGTCCCACTGAAGTCAGTGATGCAGAAGGAGCTATTAGACATTTAAAGACCTCACCAGGCAACCTCTGTGTGATTCTCTCTCTGTCATTTTTTAGAACGTGCTCATTATCACCAACTTCCAATGTTAAAATTCACTCTTTTTTTAATACAAACATCTACGACAGAAATATGAAGGGAAAAGACATTACCTTCTTTGCAGGTTATTACCTACTTGTATGACACAAAAGAAGAATCATCATTTACAGTCACAAACTGTACATAGTATTTGGTGGGAGTATATTTTGTGGTTTAGAGTTAAAAAATGGACTGCTTCAGTGGCAATTAAAATAATTATTGACAAGACTTTAAAATCAAGAAAGGGTGATAATTTTGCTACAGAGACAATCATTGTAATACATCTAACACAGAGGTTTGGATAGTAGAACGGTGCGTAGAGGGGTCTGGGGAAGGAAAGACACTGTCATGCAACACAGCACTAGTTCTTGCTCAGTATACTCTTCAGGCTTCTCTCCACCGCTTCATCTAATTCTTCTTCCAGCTCTTCCTTCTTGGACATGGCCAGTTTGGACTGATAATCTTTTACTATTTGGTCTATATATGGTGCGCTCTGAGTCCCATGCAGCATCAGTGTCCACTCCTTCAGCACACCCCGCTGGGGCTGGCTGCCGACAAACCCAATCTCCAGAGCCCAGGTGCCTCGGGGGTCTTCTCCCCAAGTGTGAGTGGTCATGAAAGGCCATTTGTCAAAACCCACCTTGGAGTCATCATCCCTGGGGCGTCGGCTCAGCAAAATGGACTTTGTTCCCATTGGTGAGGTCATGTTGATGTTGAGGTCTCCTCGCCGAGTGGAATTCACAGTTATAACTGCCTGGACGTGTTCAAGGTATCGGACAAAGTTTTCCTTCCCCTCACATGCGTCGGTTGTCAGTGTGAGGACCAGTTTGCCAGTTGGTGGTATCTTTCTGTGGGTCAAAAGATAATTAAGCAAATTAAAGCAGCACAACATGGCTTATGCTAAAACTACTGGGTTTTGGTGCCTCACAGAAAACACCATATTATCTTCCTTATTAATACATTAAAAAGTAAGGAAATAATAGTTGCAAACTTAGCCAAAAAGTGAATGTTCTCTTTTTAGAAAATTATACCAAAACCTTAATTTGAAAATAATTATGAAATGCACACCTACACGAAGAGAGAGGTAATACAATTAAGAAGCACTACTGCTCTTTAAGAACTAACATAAATGGTTGTCTTTACTTAGCACTCCTTTATTGGGTAATTGCATAATAATGTGTATACTCAGTAAAAGAATGACTCAGTGAGTAGTCATGTCAGTTTCCTTAAATGACAGCAGCAAATGGCTTTCTGGTGTTGGAGGAACCAATTGCACAAAATTTCAGTGCAGTCACATTAAAGCCTATGCCCTTGTTCTGCTTTGGAAACGAGCACAAACATGGGATCCTAGAGTCGGTTTATTTGAAAAATACTTTTCCATAAAGATTTCTATCCCCTAACAGCTCCTGTACCTGAGCACATACACCAAGGAAAGAAGTCACACATGTTTTCTGAGTTGCCAAAGTGCTGTCTGGCCCAAGAGCTGAGGCTGTCAAGTGCCTTCTAAACCCCTTGGGGTCAGGATGCAACTTCAATTACCCACTGCCTCAGAAACTGGCTGGCAAAATACATGGAAAGTGTAAAAATGCTCTACATCTTCACCATCAGTGTTCTGTGAGCAGTGTGACATCTTCCTCTGTCTAAAGGAAATAACTGAAAGGCAAGAATCATAGCAATCATTAAAAAAGGGACTAAGTCACAAAAGACTCCAGTCACCTTGTCATTATCTTGTCTTCCAGTGGCTTCTCCCTGACCTCAATTCTGCAGTCAAATTGAGAGTCTTCTGAAGGGCACTGACCACACTGTGGTAATGAATACCTTCTTTTCAAAAGAAATCAGTACCAGCTTTTTCCCTCTGCTAATGAAATACCGTGTTCTTTAGAGACCAGTGAAAGCATTTAATTCAAGCCTAGCTTCCAGGAATTCTTTTCTTCTTGAGATGAGCTCCAGATATTACAGCTTAGTACATCACTAACTGGCTCAGGCCAGTCTCTGTCCCCCTTTCATAGATTATTACCTTCTTGGAAGTACTTGCAGAGTAAAATGTCATTCAAATCCAGATCCTCAAGGCATTAAAACACTTACTTTAAACTGAAAAACCTGTGTTGTTCTGAGTATTATGGAACAGAAGCTGGTATAACATAAATATTGTATAGCTAAAAAATCTGAGCATCTAATACACTTCAGATACTTATTTTACGTGCCAAAGCACAAGAAAAATGCACTACATGCAGACAGAGGTGAAGATCATAATTTCAATTGCCATGTGCTTGCCAATTCTCTGTATGGGAAGCCTCAATCTCAACATGATCTGAATTCATGTTGTCTCACAGCCTTCTCACACAGTGGATGAAGCTTTGCCAAACACTGCTTCATTCCCAGATATGTGATAAGTGTTTTATCTCCTCCAGTTAATGAGGGACATCACAGTGTGAGTCTTTTCTTCCTGTCAAGACTAAAACCCAAGGAAACAAGGGCAATGTGTTCCCACTACATCTGCTCTGCAGACTGCCTGACAACTGCAAAAAGCTTTTCTCTCCACCTTCTCAAGTACTGCAGTGCAAAAGTTCTCTCAGCCCTCTAAAAACATGAGAAAGGCTTGCTCTATTTCCTCCTTTCCTATTAATTAGGATCTAATAGTCTCTGCTTCACTAGACTAATTATTGTAGTCCAGATGAATTTTCCCAAAGAAACAAAAATTGTTGGGGTGTCCTGGCAAACCTGCCAGCCTACGGCGTGGGGGGACAGACCTGCGCCTGGGAAAACCCCCTTGGTTTATGATACCTCTATACAAATGTGTATTGGTTCACCCCAGGTTCCCCTTTCCCCTCGGTTTTATGTTATCTCTATACAAATGTGTATTGGTTTCTCCCTTCCCCCCTGCGGTGCCAGGGGTGTTGGGTTGGCCCCGGGTTCTCTCCCTCCCCATTGGCTGTTGCTGTAAGCCCCGCCCCCCAGTCCCCGAGACCCGGGAGAAACGAGCAGTTCCCAGCCAGACTGCTGCCGGGGACGAGCGAATAAACATCTCCAGCTCCTCCAGCGTCTCCGTTCTCGCCTTCCTTTGTTCTTGGGGTCCCAGAGAGTCCAAACTAAACCCTCTGTGGACATCGCTGTCTCACCCTAGAGAGATCCAGCAGCCAGAAAAAGGGTAATCACAGATAGCATAGCCGGCTTTTAAAGTGTGGTCTAAGATCTGCTACCTTGCTGTGCTGGCTCGGGGTCTCGCCCCCGAGCCAGCCGCGGCAGGCAGAGACAAAGAGACAAAAAATAACCAGTGGTGGTGGAAAAAGCCTGACACAAAGGAGCAGAAGAGAAGACGGATATTCCACAGCCTTACAATATGCCACTGCCCAATTTATGTATGTGTATATATATAGTATATCCATGGCATAGTATCCAGTGGGAGATTATATATAGTATATCCACTTCTGCATGTGTCGCACCTAGTGAGAGATGAGCAGGGGGAGCTCCTGTGTGCTCCTGTTCCTCAGCTAATGGACTACAGTATCTTAAAACTTTCTACTTCCCTAAACCAGCCAGAACCCTTGTCCTAACCTAACTATTGTTAGCAATAGTTCCTACTGCTAACAAGTGTTTCTATTTTAAATACTGATTGCTTTCAGCACACTGTATATTCTGTCTGTTAATTATTTCCTGGCCTTTTGCTTAATTGACAATGCTGCTCTGAAACACACTTCCATATCAACTACTCATCTTCATAAATCTATACTAAATACGTATTTCATGTATACAAATATCTATACTCAAGTATAGAGAATATATATAGAAAATGTTGCTCCAGCAAACCAAACTGAAAGAATAACCCAATTATCCACAACAGAAGTGCAGAGTAGTTTTCATTTCCAAGGAATCTCTGGAGATGCTGCGCCTTAGCTAGCTTTTTTTTTTACAGTGCAATTCAAAAAAATGTACATGTTGCACTTCATAATGCTTATTATCTCCTGTCAGCAACATTTCCATTGGGGAACACAAATCTTACAGCAGTGCTGTTACAATATAGATGTGTCAGGCAATTGTCAGGGCGGCACCCTTACAGCCTACAGAAAGAAATGTTCTCTCCTCCTCTAGGATGATCCCCATTTCAATAAATGGAGCTGCCCTAAGATAAATAAGATTATTTGTCTGCACTTAATTATTAATAAAATAGAGATATCTTAAAATTCCCTTCAGTATTCTCGTTTGTTTTTTACCTGTGAGCATGCATAGGCCAGATAAATTACAACTCAGACCTCAGCTGTAGAACCTTGGATCATGAAAATTCAATCTGGAAGGCTGGGGAAAAACTCATTCTTTGCCTGGCTGAGCTATGTGCTAGAGTAGCATCCTAGTTTGTTTTCTTTTTCCAACGAAATAATATTGCCTTCAAAAATGGCACTGCAAAGTCAAATTTCAAATGGTATAGATACAATTCAGACTATTATTAGGTTAGTATTTCAATTACTTAAATTAAACTACAGCTGTTGTAGTCAATTAGTATTAATTAATTCACTTGTTGACTCATTCACTTTAGCACATAAAGGTAAATCAGAAAATAATCTGACTACCTACCCTGCAATTAGAGATTTGAAGGGCTTAAAACAAGTGCAATTAAATGCTGTAGTGTTCAAACTGTATCACTGGTACCTGCAGATGATTGTTTCAGTCTTCTGGAGATAGAATTGTCTGCTGAAGAATCTCACAATCAGATATGACCTGGCTGATATATATTTCATGTGGCAGCAGTTTATGTAATTTACAGTGCCAGTCTCCCAGATTTTCATTTGGGGATAGGCTCTTTTTTCACAGAAACTTTAGCACAAACATACCTGTGAGCTCCCAGGAGAAATGGATGTTGCTATTAACACTACTGGCACTAGCAATGTGGATACAGATGTGCTATAGAATGCACTCTCCAGCAAGCCAGGAACTGAAAGATCATGTAGTTTCATCAAGCTTTGTTGATAAAAAATGTTTTATCAACTTATTACTGGTAACATTAGGGTTACTTAGAAAAAAAAACTTCATTAAGTTTCTTTGACTGTCTTTGTCAACATAATTGTATGCTTGCAGCCTCCCACATGCCTGGAAGAAGCCAAACACATCCATTAGACTACTGACTTACTCAGGTTCCTGTATTGACCCTCCAACACAATGGAATCTCTCAGGAACAGTCTTCCAGTCTTTTGCCATCTTAACCATTGCTCCTGCATCCAGAACACCATAGCCAAACAAATGGTTGAATTCCAGCCCAACGCCATTCCTACGCCACCGATGAACCTCATCATGAAGCTGGTTCCTCTTGGAAGTGAGTACTGTCAGATGCTGCATGTCTCTCCATGTCAGATGCAAGCTGTGGAAGAGCAACATGGGGAACAAACATTACAGTATTTCCAAGCAGATATTAAAGAAAAACTGTGTTTGAGTAAGGCTTTGGGTAAAATTTGCTTCTATGAATAACAGCAAAATTGTAACTACACACATATCAATAACAAAGCTTCTATTGATCTCATGGGGACCAAAATAGATTTGAATTATATAGTACTTTCCCAAATACGTTCTCCAAAACTGCAAAATAATTTCTGATTAAAAATAACTTATTTTAACTAGACATTATAGATCCAACATGCAATTTTTAAACTAACAAAATGAGTAAGATATTATACCAGATCCTGAGAAAAATACAAAAAATTAAAACATGATGAAAAACTTTCACCTAGCTTTCCTCTTAGATCTTGCCCCCTTTTTCTTGCCTGCTCCTCCTGCTTTTCCCACGGACCTTCCAAGATCCAACCTGAGAAGCCCCAGTCTGATGAAGCGGATGAGCTCTAACGATCCAGGTGTTAGTAATGTCAGGATTCTGTGAATACGGATATATGGGCCGTGGGTGGCTGCAGCTTTGCACTATATGGTACGGCAGAGGTTTGTCACCCATGTTATATTAGTATGGATGGATGCAGTCAGGTAATATTTGCCTAGTTTCAATGGTTATTTTTCATCATCTCCTATTGTCTTCCTAGACGTACAGTGATTACGATAACAGGAAGGGCACTTATTATTCTAAAAAGCTTTAGAACTAACATTCTAATTCTACATAACTAAAGCTATTCCAGTTGTTTTATGATGAACTCTTTTAACATCACAGTATGTGTGATTCAAACCATCAGCCTAAAAGGATCTGCTTTTCAGCTTTCTGTGCCCCAAGTAATAACCATGTGTGCGTGCTGAATGTACACTAGAATAGCCAATTACTGTCATTCCCCCAAGGTGACACAAGAGAGCTGAAAAGAAGATATCACTTATATCATTCTTATTGAAATCTTCAAAGATCTTGCTACATATCTTAAAGCTGTACTTTCTATTTCATAGATTGGTCTGGTATGAGAGACATGTCAGTCCTATATTGTGTATGAGCTGACAGACATAATGCAGGCAAGAACAGACTTCATGGGAGATTGTCAGTCATTCCCAGGAAGGCTCATCCAGGATAGTTCTGCACAATACAATTTAATAGAGCCAGAAGGAGATAGGAGACACCGAAAGCTCCTTCTCTCTCCAGTGGCCCTCTCAGTAAAGCCTAGAAATTCTAGTGCAAGCCAGGGATATTAAGTCTAATTCCTATTCATGATAATTTGGCAGAGTAATTCCAGTCTTTATGGGTAGCTCAAATGAAGAAGAATGGTAATTATTACTGAGATATTTAGGTTCCAGTCCAGTATAAACATTCAGTGCTCAGAAAATTCATTAAACATTTCTATTTTTATGGCCACATTAATATATTACATAGCAGCTGTCCCACTGAATGAGTTTGATAGTAGAAGCAATGATTGTCCAAAGCTAAACATTTGGCACGTGTTTTACATGTATAAAACCTGACAAATGAGACTTGGACCAAGTCATGGTCTGAGCATGACAGTCATTGTTCCGCTAATGTAAACTTGGCCTCTCACAAATCTTCATTATTCTGCACTATTGAAGGAAACTATGCACATAGTACTCACTTCATGCTGTGGTTACAGCAACTGAAGCTCTGTAACTAAGTAAATATTGCCTCAGTTCATGAAAAAAATTAAAATAAAGTAAAAAGCTGGTATAAGTTATGGTAAGGAAAACTTTTCCTAATCAATAGAGAAGAAGATAGCAATTCCAAGACATACAAAAGGGTTCCAGTGTCAGGAATACCATGGAGATGGTAAAGAGACAATGGAAATTTATTCCTTCATGTAACAGAGCACAGAAGCAAGCTACCAGCAATGGGTTAAGAAAACAAAAAAACCATTCCACAGCACCATTGCCAAAAAATATTGAGGAACTGATTGTTACTGGATGACCTAGGTGCCAAATACAGACAATCTGAAAAAGAGCTAGACAGCTTCAAGGAAGATCAATCTGCATGTGGCTACTAACAGGAGAGACCGACTGCTGTCTCTACAAACTATGGATCAACAAAGCTCTTGCTGAAAGATAACTCTTAATCCCCGTTCTTTGTCCTCTCCCTAAGAATCTGTCATTGCAGACAGTACCCTGGCACAAGATGAAATCCTGTCTCATACTACAGGTTCATTCTTGTATTTTTGTAGGCTGAGCATTTCGCAGAGGACATGTGGAGAAATTAAATAATCTCTTCCTCCAAACAGTGCTAGAGAAGTCTAATCCCTGGATGTAGAGGATGGGGAGGACACAGAGAGCCAGACAGACAAAATACATCTGCCATGCGACTTTGGCAAGGCTGTTGCTCCATCTGCAAGTCACCGTGCACGTCACTACTGTATGAGGCGGCTTTTGAGCTGGTTATTGCAGCCTTGTGCCACAGCCAGCCAACTGAAATGATGAACACCATTAAACAAACCACAGGCCCTCTCCTCTCTAGAGCTCACGAGGAACTTCTCAACAGCATACTTAGCCTCCAGGGCAAGGGCGAACACTCCGGCTGCTTCAGGAGCAGCTGCAGACGTGCCTGAATGACGCAGGGTGCAGTTGCCATACAAATCTGTTGTAGCCTGCAATGATAATAGATGTAATTAATGAAACCAGCTATCCCTTTTTTGTTGCAGCTACAGACTCAGAAAAATACAGAAAGTTGAGTTTGTGCCCTTGCTCTTTAATTGTGTTTGTGCCCATGATCTATTTTCTTTTTTGAAAGAGTATATCAATTTAAAACCACAGTGAGACACATTTAGAGCATAAATGAAAGCCAGTCATCAGGTAGTAAACCAGTGCTCATTACCACTTAGAACCCATTTATTTCTTGTGAACAGTTTAACCGAAGGCCTTAAATACCTTTCAGATTATCAAAAAGATTTGAAACTAGAATTGTTAACATTATTGACCTTTTTAACATTTGTCCAACTCTGGGACCAGCAGCAGCACCAGGCTGCTGTCGTCTGTACAGATTAGTCACTAGCAGAGACCAGCAGAAAACCTTAGAAATGCATTTCATGGCAATTATTACAAAGGTGCCACAGATCATCTTGGCTGGTATCATCACAGAGCTGATATGAAGACAGAAACCAGTGTTCTGTCTGCTACTGCACATGGGCATTTAGGATTGTGCAATGTGTCTTGGGGGTTTGAGACAGGGACATGGAAAATGTACAGCAGCTTTTGGCAAAAACTAACCTTGAGTTAGTACAGCTGCATTTTCCACTCTGTAAACTGAACTATGTTCTGGCTAGTCTGAAGGTGCTGAAGAGCAGTGACCACTACAGTGGAAGCGAATCCCAAATACAATTGAACAGAACCTGCCTGTTTTCCAGCTGTAAGTATGGCCCTGCAGCAACAGCAGGCTCTGGCGATCTGAACCCCCGTATGTCCTCTGTGGGTGACTAAATGTCATTCTGCTCTGTGCTGCTTGTACAACAGAAGTCTGCCAGTACAAGTAAAGATGACCTCAGATGTTAACTTAGATTTTTACAGAGACCTTTTGTCACACTGTCCTCCAGGAAGAGGGCAACTGAACTTCTAAATCTGATTTCTGATAAAGGAAAGCACCAACTTTCCTCTGAAGCTCTAAGAGATGGAAGATCATTGCTGTTCTCAGTATAAATCCCACATCTTCTCAGCTGACAGTTTTGGCACCATCACATACTGCAGATGAGAAAATATTCATCTCAACAAAGAACCATCTGCTGCTCCAAAGTACACAGAGTTGCAATAGGTCATGCACATAGACATACATCATGCACAAAGATAGCAACAACAGCACAATAGTATCAGGACTCACCACGCCAGCCTCTGGATTTCTCTTCCTCCCATTACTAAAGGTGGAAGCTAAGGTTGAAGAGCAGCTTTCATCATACAGAGCTGTCCGTCCATCGTTTATGGCAGAATTGATGGAGATTGTCCACATGCTCGATGCATAACCATCGCAGTTACAGTCGTCATAACTGCCCCCATCTCCAGAGGCCCAGACATAGATGCTGCCTTTTCCACCCCGGCCCTGTGAGAGGGGAGAATCGACCCTCTGGTGTTAAACAGCAAAGAGGAGATAGCAGCAACTTTAAACTGCTGAAGTGCTCAGGCCTGAACAACAGGCCCAAGCCAAAGTTGACTCAGATGAATCCTGAAAATCATGTAATAGATACTGTCTCTGTTAGTCATTTAACAAAAGAACCTTGCATACAGACTGACCATACCACTTTAATGCCTTCACATGACCTTGTGTAATTATCTGCAAGATATGTTAATAAATACATAATTTTAAGAAACCTTCCCAACTGACATCACCAGATGCTTATTTGCAAGAAACCCCTATCCCCACCTTGGCCTGGGCTCTGGCCAAGCCCTGGTCCTGGTTGGTTGGGAGGTGTTTTATAAAAGCTGGAACCCTGCCTTGCAGCGACTTTGGAGACCTCACTTATGAGTGGACACACTGTGTAAGACCTCCCAATTCCTGGGAAAGTTCTCCAAATCACCACTACAACAGGGGCTCCCCAGCAACTGCGGGTTCTGGATGATTGTAAAGTATTTAGGCAATTGGTGATGTATCTTTCTCAATCACTATTCTCTCTCTTTCATATAGTACTGATTAGGTGCATTATCTTGCTTATTTTGTTTGTTGCTAAAGCCAAGCACATAGTAAGCTTTTTGTTTTATTAAATGTATCATTTTACCTCTGTGTTGCCTTAATATTAGTAGTAGAATAAGACCATTCTTTATTGGTGTCTGTCATTTAAATCGCCTCCATCAATTGGCAAAACAACTGCACATCTAATTGTAAAGCTGAGCATCTATAAAGGAGAAAACTGGTACAAACAAAACATACATCAAGCTTCAGATGAAATACACAGACCGACACAGGTTATTAAATCCAGGTAACTGGCAGCCAAAGCCAGTTCTGCAACCTTGTGTACACAGAGCACTTCCATTTATCTCCTGGTTTGCTTCACACCCTGAAAACTCCTGTGGCAGATGCTAAGACATTTTACTGATTCATCAGAATTTATGTCATGGTCTAAGTGCCATGAAGAAAAGTGTTCTTTTAAAAGGGATATAGGTCATCTCACAGGCTGGGCTTGTAAGATCCAGTTAGGTTCAGACAATGGCTAAAAAGCTCTACCAGCACCTTTTTCTCTCAATAGTTTTCTTTTTCCAAAGGTATGATTGGCTCGGAGCTGTTTTTCTGACAAACCAGCTTCTACTTCTGAGAAAATAAAGTTATGAGACCATAAAAGTAATCTACAGAAAAATGGCCCAGCAATTATGCTGAGATGGACAGGAGTGACTGAAGCTGAAGGGCCACTATAAAGGCTTCCCATTAATTAAAGAAAAGAAATCTATACCCTCTCCCCAACTTCCAGATAGGCAGGGAGTGCAAAGGGATCAACTCAGCTCCTTCTAATTCCATAATCAGAAAGAGGTAGGAGCTGCCTGAGAGTCAGATCTGAGAACTACAGCTCTCAGGGAAAGATCAGTGCTATGGAATTCAAAGCTCAGATCTCCAACTGATTCCAGCACAGCCACCACTCTTTGTGTTTAGTTCAAGTAATCCAACATTTACTTCCAAGAGCACTGCAAGTCTGCAAGACTGGAATTTAACACACTGTTTAGATGCACTGAACAAAAGACTAAAAAATTTCTTCTGGCCTTCTCAATGCCCAGCATGACATAGAAGTTAATGAATATACAAATTCAGTAACTTGCAGTGGCATTTTAATAGGGAACCTTTTCAGTCAGGATTTTAAATCAAATCTGAGTTCCCAGCAGTACCTTCTATTTTTCATTGCACCCCACAGAACAGAGCAACCTCATTATTTCAAGCACGTTAGTGAGTTGCATTATAATCCACTGAATTGCACAGCAGGTTTGCTGACACTGGGATATGTAACATCTCAGGACACAGATTTTCATAATAATGACTATGAAAAAGCTCACTGAAATCCATCTAAGAACTTCCACAAAGACCTCATATCAGTCGAGTTTTAAGGGAGGATGATACTGTTGCAAAAATATATACTTTTAAGAACAAAATCATGCTAGCAATTTATTTTAAAAAATAAAATAAAAATCAGTAGAACAAGACCAGTTACGCCTTTTTTCTCTTTGACTTTTTCCATATCCCACCTTGCGCTCTGACTGCCAGTAGTTTACAGGACCCAAACGTGGTCTTTGGACTGCCTTCAGAGGCTATATCCCAATCTTGCCACCACCATACCCACCTACACCACCACACCACTTTGCAACCCTCTACCTGCTCTGGACAGCTTCTGTCCCAAAAAAAACAGGTAGCTGTCCAACACAGAAAGCAGGTGGCTGCTGGTGGCAGGAAGAGGATGCTTGTCATGTATGGACCCATTCTTAAACAATCTCCCTTCCTGTCATTTGAAAGGGAGAGGAAACACTTCAATTTTACGTGAGAAATTCACTAAAGTGCTAACAAGAAGTTAACCTCTGCAGTGTCCAGCACAGAGAAAAAGACTTAACCCTGCTCAGCAGGACTCTTCCATGCTGCCAAGTATTTTACTCCACGGATGGGATTTGTGGCAGAATGGCAGAAAAAGCATGTAACAGATTGCTGGTGTGAAGCACGGGGAATTCACAGAGGAACTGAAACTCTGGGATTGGTTTTATGCATGTAATTACTGTAACTTGAGAATGGCCTCAGGATATCACTTTCATGGGAGTCACATCCACAAGTGGATCTTAGTGTTAAAACCTGTAATTCATCTCTTAACACTCTAATTTCAATTGCCTTTCTTCCTTGCCAGGACTGGAAAGAGGAGCAAACACTGCTGGAATAAACTGATAGCAGCCCAACTGCATTATTTGCAATGATGCTTAGGACTTGTTGCTTACATGTCCCACAGCCAGATCCTACAGTGGGACTGTTTGCCCAGGCAAACTGTTTGCTGGCTGTTCTCAGGCATCATGTCATTTACCAGACAGAAATATGTGGCTTCGGGAGAAGAGAATTTTCAATTCTCTGGATGGTAGTAATAAAATGGATCTAGTGCTGATCTAGTGGGTGGCATCCCTGCTCATGGCACGGCAGGGGGTTAGAACTAGATGGTCTTTAAGGTCCCTTCCCACTCAAACCACTCTATGATTCTATGATAAACCAGAAAAAAAATCCCAGCTGGGTTAACTAAGCATCATATTTAAAGCAAATTGAAAGCTCCTATTTGCATCTCAACCTTATATGAACCTAAAAAATGTTACTAGTGTGACTCAAGCTGCTGTACCTTTGGACCAAAAACAGGACTGGAGAAGGCAGTAGTAACATACACTATAAACACCAGAGGGAGCCTGAAGGAAGAGTCCGGAAGAAGACAACACCAGCAAGATTGTAAGATACATTTTAAAGAGCATCTTTACTCCAGAATCCTGCAGAAACCTGCTCATTTCCTCCAAAAGTTATGCATAGCCTGGCACTTGCCTTTCTGAACCATCTGAAGATGTATCTCACTCAGAGCTGAAAATTGACCTTGGTGCATTAAGTACCAGCCCGAGAGAGGCCCAGTTCTCAATTCAGGTTAAAGCAGAACTAAATTTTGGGCAAGGCTATATGTTCAGTAATTCACAGACAGTTCCTGAGAACTTCTCTTTGAGAAAACATCAGGTTTTCTATTTCCAGTGTCCTTAGTGGGAAGCTGCACTACAAGGAAAAGATATCCCTGAGAAATATTCTTACCCCTTTTCTCATCTTTCACAAGTGCACAATCCCAGAGAGATGTCTTTAGTGAACTACCTTGCAAAAGTGAGCTGGCAGAAGACTTCAGCCTTTCTCACTTTATGTAACTTCAGGCATATCTTAAAACTTTTTTCCCCCTTGTTATTGTCTTCATTCATCATGCTTGCTGGGCTAGTACCTGAGCCAGTGTTTCCTGAAGTTTTGATTGCTGGATCACATTTCCCAGAGAAAAACGGATGTATTTGACAAATAAATCTCCTCCAGCTTCCTTGACTTTTCTCATCAAGGCTGGCAAGCTCCCATATGAGTAACAGTCTGGCCTCTGCAATGATTCCTCCAGTTCTCCCACTGCCACCCAGCCACTGGCTGATGATGGATGGAAGGAACGTAACAGTCTTTAGAGCACGTTTTTCATACGGACTTGGCCTAATGCTTCAGATGTAGATCAGACATAACAGCTTCCAACCAATACAATTTCAAAACAAAGAACAGGCTCCTGCCCTGAAAAGCAAAGTACCAGGGAAAGACAGAATCAGGACACCAGGCGGCAAGTAGGAATGGGGTAAGAAGAAAAAAAAGCAGCACCTGACTGTGAGGAGGTTTAGGTGCGGTGAAAAGGTATTTCACGATAAGGATAGCCAAATGGTTTGCTGATGTTTATGGACTGTTTCATTCCTATGAAAGCAAATTAAGATGGAGCATATTTCAAAAAAATGCGAAAAAATTACAGAACTGAAAATTACTTTCTTTAACAAATTCAAAGCACACATCATTTGATAAGCATCTTTCTTTCTGCTTGACATATGATAGCTATTTTGTAATTCTTCCTCCTAGGAAAACAGAGGTGTTTCAGCACCTTCTATATAATTTAATAGTAATTTGTGTGCCTGCTATGGCAAGAGATAAATACGTTTTCCAGGAAAAGCAAAAAATTCTACAGTTTATTCTCATCTTTTTCAGGGGTCCTACTGACTTAGGAATAGGACACAGTTAGTTTCTGGCCTCTAGTAATTTTTACTGCATTTTCCTCTGAAACGAGGATTCCTTTCTCTTCATGACTGAATTATTTGAAAATCTTCACATGTTTTGTAATTAAAACCTGAATCCTTCAGTAATGACTGCTAATTATTGCAGAAAGTATAGTTTGCAGCCCACGCAGGTAAAATGAAATCACCATTGTATTCCCAGGCTGGGACAAGCCAAGGCAAGGACAGACTGGAAGAGCTATGGGACCACTTTTCTGCTGTCGTGAGCTGGTGGGGAGCATCAGACTGCTCCCAAGACCTCCCTCCACAAGATTACACAGAGACCTTGCTCTGCCTTGGTCTCCCCAACCTTCTTGTTCATGGGCAAACTGGCTATGCAGTATAAGCCAGCTGGAGGTGGCAAGTCCTTGGCATCCCTGAACTGCTGCCCATTTTTTGCACTGTCAGGGTCTTCTGGAGCCTGCCTGCATGTTCCTGCATTCCTGACATCCCTCACTCTCCCAGCTCCTCCAGCTGCCAGGATGATTTGCCTAGAGCAATCTGCTAGCCTGTGACTTCTTGGATCCCTTTGCTCCTTTCCTGTACTGATGACTTGGGGACTGTTAAAACCTGAAGCAAAATCTAGGCAGAAACATTTCTGACAGCCAGCCAAGCAATCTTGATTTAAACTTAGAGATACCAAAGTTTAAGCAGGAAGCATGTCTGGATTGCCAAATTTGCTACCGCACAGGTTCAGGGGGACAGCTGCCTTGTTTGAGCTGAATGCTTTTGCATGTCTAGATGCAGTTCCTTCCAAAAGGCTGGAGATGCTAAACTGTAACCCTGGAAAAGCCCAGCACAGCCACAAGTCATGGAGTTCAGCTCAGAAGAAACAGCAGGTGGGTTATCCTCTCAAATTCACCACTGATGAAGGCCCTGTCCCTTCCCTGCTGGCCTGTCTAATCTTCCGGTATTCAACAATGGAAGAGGAAAGGCTGTTTTGGCAGGAGCAAGAACTCAGTTCAACACTTGGCTACTGTGCAAAGGATAACTGTCACTTGGAACCACATTTCAGTCACGCTTCTCCTGTTTGTGTCCCTTTCACATTTTGCTGTCTTTAATAACTATCTGTCCGGTTTCTCCTAGCAGATTTCTGAAATTATTTGGGTCAAGTAATAACCACCAACTCCAAAAGACTGCTGCATACGAGACTCTCAAAAAACCTAAGCCCTATAATTTGTAAACCCTAATAAAAGGCTTTCTGTAACTTATTTTAGAATTGGTTGCGGAAGAGTACTGAACTCACATCCACCAGCCCACAATTAACTGCATAATTGTTAATACCTCCTTTGGCTAAAAATAATGCTTGAGCCATTTTCTACATCTAAATTGCTGTTGAAATTGGATGGACTTCTCATAGCCAAGAGAAATGAATGTAAAATTATACTTTTGGTGAAGACAGGCAGCATTAGTTTTCAGTTAGGGTTCAGTCTAGCAGGGAAATGAGGAGGGAACTTTGAAAATGCTGAGGCAAAACCTTTTAATTAGCCGTTCCTTTTTTGCTGGATGCTGGGCTGTGTACCACAAGTGATAATATAACAATTCTACAGGACTAATTCTAGTATCGACAATATTTGCAAAAAAATCAATCTCATCTTCTTCTCATTACCTCTGAGCTAGATTATCACTGAGAAAGACTCTAAACACCCAATTTACTCTTTACAAGTGACAATGCTGGTTTCCCTCCCAGCATTCCCAAGTAGTGTGATGAACTCTGGCCTCGTAGCTTCACCTGTGCCCCTGGAAGCACTGTGCAAAGGTTCCCAGCTTGCAGCATCAGCCTTGCTGGGAAGCTAAACCATACATCTGCCAAGATGTGGCACAGAGATTAGGCAAAAAACACTCTTGAGGGCAGAGTGAGACAACAAACTTAACATTTTCAGGCTACATTATTGTCTTGCTTCCTTAGAAAACATCTCTCTCAGATGACCAGGGTTCAGAATTCCAAGCAGATACAACATGTGTGGGGTTTTAATAGGGTATGATTTTAACTTACATGAATAAGACAAGGCATGGAATTATAATGCATATTTCAGACACAATGGCAATATGATAGTAAAGGGCTCCCAAGTTATAAAGAAGCTTGTTGGACTTCCTCAAAAATGGAGTCATCAGATGGTTGCCATATCATAAATTTCCCTGTCCTCACTTAGCTGTTGAACAAATAAAATTATGTTAGAGGTATCTAACTGAATAAACTTCATTAACATGCTATTTTCAAAGAACAATAACACAATTTCTGTGTACTTGGAGAGAGGCAAATGAGAAATATTTCCTTTTGTGTTTTTACATTGCACTTTCTTCCTTCATTGGTGAGCCCAATTACAAAGCCATGATGTGACTATAAATTCTTAGTACTGCTCCCCTGGTAATTTGTACTTCGGCATTATTTTCTTAGGTAGAACTACATTAGGAAAGCAGTAATGTTTTCACCAGCACAAGCACGAATGGATCATGTCTTATATATTCTGGCTGAGCCAGTGAAGTCTGAAGGAATTAATTCAGTCCATGAGCAACCCATCACAACCTCCTAATATAAAAGCCTACATCATAAAAATGCAATAGATAGAGACCAGTTTAGTTGATTACTTCTTTTTATTGACTTAAATTCCAATAACTAAAGCTGGAAAGAACTGGACTCACAAAATGGCAAATAAGAAATGCTTACTGGACACTACACTAAAGACAGGATCTACCATAAAATATGAGTGGTGTTGGGGTGTCCTGGCA
>VZTI01001784.1:295140-352427 GCA_013397865.1 Struthidea cinerea | reverse complement strand
GGTAGGGAACCCTCACCCACAGACTCCCTCTGACTCCAAAATTCTCATGATGAAAGAGGCGCTGTACTCAGGGGAGAAAAGGAGAATCATAGAATTGTTTCGGTTGGAAAAGACCTCTGAGATTGAGTCTGACAGTAAACTAAACGCTGCCAAGTCCATCACTAAGCCATGTTCCTAAATGTCAGATCTACAAGTCTTTTAAATACCTCCAATCTAAACCTCCCTGGCACAACTTGAGGGCATTTCCTCTCATCCTGTCACTTGTTACTTGTGAGAAGAGACTGGCCCCCACCGTGCTACAACTTCCTTTCAAGGAGTTGGAGAAGGTGATAAGGTTGGATTCCTTTAGCACCAAGGCAGACTATTGAAACTTCTTGTCCCCATGGGCAAAGCTGCTTCCTGTCCAATCAGCCCCCAACCTGTTCTGTTGCATAGGGGTTTTCCACTGGGGATCCAAACTTTTAATTTGCTTTTGAACAATGTTAATCTTCTGCCAGCCCATTCCTTCAGGCTGCCAGCATCCACTGACACATCAGCCCTGTCCTCCAGAGATTTACTGAAGCATTGACTCTTCTTCATCCTGCTGCATACACAGAATTTGCTGTCTATTATGCACAAATGTATTGATTGTACAGCTCATTAATAAAGATACAGTTTTCCCCAGTATTAACCCTGAAGGAAAGCTACTATGTGGCTGACAACTGGACTTTATGCTGTTGTAATACACTTTGAACCCAGTGGTCCAGCTGCTTTGTTACCAAACATGAAGTCCACCTACCTGAATCATATGTCATCAGTTAGATTGTAGGCTGCTGTCATAGACAGCAACCTTGGGTCACAATAAAGTGGGTAAAGAGGTGGTTGAAAATAAGTTCCAAGAAAGTAATCACTGGCAAACTGGCAGGAAGGAGAGATTCCACATTGGATCTCTTCTTAAGAGGCATCTGAGACCCACTTCTTTTCCAAATATTTGTTGTTTGAATAGATGCCTGAGCAAGAAGAACTTATATAAAACTAAGGATGGCACCAAACTCAAATGAGCTTGTAAGACTGCTGGGGCAGAATTCAAGATGATGCTGAAAAACTGCCAAAGGTTCTCCCACAGTATGGGAATATAAGAGATGCTCATTTAGCCCTCAATGGAGAAAAGCATGCCCACAGTCTGAGACACAACAGGACTTCAAGACTCAAAGCTCTCCAGAGAGGCAGGGAAAAAATCAGTTTTGGAAGACCATGTCTAGGAACTGAGTATACTCTGGTGGAGTTTGTGTGTTTTGTGCTGAGACAGTGATCTCTGGCACGCAGCACTTGGCATGAAAAAACTGTATTGTCATAAGTGTGGTATTGCATAGAGATACACTTTGTGAACGTGTGTGTGCCTGTGTCTGTAAACTTAACGTGTTCTCCTTAGGTGTTACTACAAATAAAGCCCTTATAGGAACGCTGTGATTCTCAATTCAAACTTGACAAAAGGCCTGCAAATTCTATTCCATTATATGTCTTCACGTGTTAGAAACATTCTACTTTCCCTGTACAGTCCATGATAGCTCCAAATCCTGTTATTTGGAGAAATAATACTTCCTATGTCTCCCTCTGCTTTTCATACATGGAAATAATAGGTGGGTGAGAGTTCTGTGAGAAGATAAAGCAAGATTTAGCTCTGTTTGGGTACAATCAGAGGACATATCAAAGTTACCACTGGACAGGAAAGTAGTTTCACAAGATCATGACAGTTGAAAATTAGGAAGCAAGTGATTTTGTCTCTCTCTGTGTTGCTTTTCTTTTTTCATACATTTTCTCATACATTTAAGTTACAAACAATGACATACTTAAATTATGGCAATGAATCTTAGAATCACAGAATTCTTTAGGCTGGAAAAGACGTAAGAAAAAAGGTCTTGAAATTGCCAGGAGACATCTTTTTATCCAGATACTGCTATTACAAGATCCATTTTGCTTTGTTGCAGCCTTGAAATGAAGGCACATGAAGATAAGATTGAGAGCAGCCCTGAGAAGGACATGGGGAGATTGATTGACAAGAAGCTCAACATGACCCAGCAATGTGCACTGACAGCCCAGATAGCCAACCCTGTCCTGGGCTGCATCCACAGCAGCAGTGCCAGCAGATCGATAGGAGTGCTCCTCACCCCTTGCTCTGCTCTTGTGAGTCTCCACCTGCAGTGCTGCATCCAGCTCTGGGGTCCCCAGCACAGGAAGGACATGGACCTGTTGGAGTGAGTCCAGAGGAAGATGGTCAGATGGCTGGTGGCCCTCTCCTATGAGAACAGGCTGAGAGAGTTTGGGTTGTTTGGTCTGGAGAAGAGAAAGCCCTGGGGAGATCTTAGAGCACCTTCCAGTACGTAAAGGAGGCTACGAGAGAGATGGAGAAGGACTTTTACAAAAGCTGTAGTGACAGGATAAGGGGTAATGGCTTTAAACTGATAGAGGGCAGATTTAAATTAGATACTAGGAAGATACCTACTGTGAGGGTTGTTGAGACACTGGAACAGGTTTCCCAGAGATGTTGTGGATGCCCCATCCCTGGAAGTATTCAAGGCCAGGGTGGATAGAGAATCTGCGCTCCCTTCTGCAGTGGAAGGTGTCCCTGTCCATGGCAGGGGCATTGGAACTAGATGATCTTTAAGGTCTCTTCCACAGCAAACCATTGTGTGATTCTACGATACCACCTTTCAAATAAAAGGTAAACCTCTATAATCATTCAGCTTTCAAGGTCAATGAGATTGCTAGATAAGGGTGAGCTGTGATAGGTAACAGGTGATGAAGCCATGAACTCATTTCCCCACAGGTTTCCAAACTGCCAACAAGTTGTAGCAAAAGCACTCACTTAGTTTAAGCATTGAATGTTGTCCTATATATAGAAGACAAAAGACATGCTGCTGCTTTCATAAATATTCTTCTGAATTATAAATGGTTACTTAATAGATATGAGAATGCCTTTCACCTTTACTGAGATTTAGTTGGTCTTGGAGAGGCTACTTCATTATCAGAAACAAGTGGGAACCACCATAGAAAATATTTCCCACAGCTTTTTGGGGTCAAGTGACTTGCTCTGAGAACTCATTATAGCCTCTAATAAAAGCACAGCTCCTTGTTTCTAATTGCAGAACCTAGTTCAGACAAATCCTAATTTAAACACATGTAAACACATAGAGGGATATAAAACCCACAGGTTGTGACCCAAGAGCCCTGGCAACTGGAAGGGGCCATTCAGACACATAGAAGTTTCTGATTTCAATCTGATCATTGACCTCCATAGTAATGAACTTCATGTGAAGTGTGCCCTGAAAACCTTTGTAGGCAAGCTTGTGGCTTTGGAAGTTTCACTTTTTCCCCTGATTACAAAGTAAGAGTCAGTAAAATAATCCAGTTTAAAACCTCAAACATTAACATGTAGTGAATTGCAAATGTGAAGAGGTGAGCAATCAGGTCCAGCACAGATAAAGATTTGGTGGAAGTCATGAGCGTTTTTGCTGTAGATTGTGCAAGACATGGCTGAAAATTACTGCTGAAGGATAGTTTGGTTCTGAGAGCTGACAGAAATCCTTCTTGCTTCATAGATATGTTTATTCCGTATGTTTAGCTTTACCTGCTCTTTTCAAGACAAAAAACCAGTTTAGCTACTTTTGAACTCCTGAGCCGTCAACATGAAAATAAATAGCTTTGCAATAATTTTTCTAGTTGAGCTTCATCATTCTACTTCAGCTCAGTTGGATCGTTGAGACTTTTTGCAGTGCAAATCAGGATAACTACTGATCAACAATTTATTCTCAAAATTTGAAGTCTGCATGTGTTCAGTAAGTCAGTCTCAGTGCTTGTGAAAAATACTCCTTTTATTCATCAACAACCTGATCCAAGACAACCTGTTCCCCTTATCTGACTCTCGCCTCCTACCCAGGCAGAAATAGTCAGACTTCTGCTGTGCTGTTCCTAGTGTACAACAAGACATGTACTAACATTTTTGAGGTAACTATTGAACACACTTGGTGCTTCAGATCCTTTTACAGTATAAGAGTCATAACTTCTGTAGCATCATTAGTAACCATAATAAATTCACAGCTCTGTGATTGACATAAACTGTTAGTACAGATTATGTTCTGAAGCATTGTGATTAAAATGAAACCTCTTTCCCAGTCATACAGACCACTGTGCACTCATGCTCATCATATTATGAGGAATAAGTTTCAAACCTGTCATCTTGCGACTGTGAAACCATATCTTCGCCTTGAGCTTACTTGTGATCTTTCAAAAGAAGCTTCACTGGCACCTGAAGGGAAATGTATACTATGAAATAAGAATTGAATAATGTTAACCACAATGTTTATTAGATGCGAAGAAATAGGCAAGCAAACAAATAAAAACTTGAAACATTTCCGCTTTCAAATTCTTATCACTTTTCATTCAAATTGAAGTTTCTGCCTTTCAGTATCAGAATAAAATGGAATTGAAGAAACATTTCTACTTCATTATGTGCAGCAAAAAAGGATTGACAATAGAGAACCATTTTCCATCTCTCATGTGGATATGGTCATTATTTATTGGAGGCTGTTTTGTAACACAATGACCATCTGTCAGTAAGCACTGAAAACACTCAATCATGCTGGTTGTTACTGTTCAAATGCCACGATCAGTGACTGCTGTGAGGGATTAATAGATTTTTTTTTTTTTTTCACTAAGAACAATTACATATTTTGAAGGCCAAATTAGTTCTCATTGAATCATTGAAGTTGGTATAAATCCTGAACTGCTCCACTGGAATCCAGGTATCTTCTCTAGATTTATAGAAGGGTAGCAGATGTCAGTCTTTGATCCGGACCTTTAATGGCAGGATATCAGGGAAGGAGCTCCTTTTCAATTTTTGGTTTTTTTAAAATATCTGTGACCAAAAAAAAAAACCAAAAAACTTAATTTGCATAATGAACTGAGACCATGTTTTCTTCCCACACTGAAGGGGTAGCTCACAATTATGATCTGCTATTCTGCAGAAAAGTACATGTAGTTGTTGTTTGAGACGTTCCATTTACAGTTGTTCATTAAGCTGTTTGTATGAATGTTGCATCACATTTCTTTGTGCACTTGGTTGGGAGAATAGATGCTCAAATGAACTAGCAGCTGCAGTCAGACACACAGAATTACAACTGGGTGTAATTCTGCACAAACCAGAATAATTAAACCCTCCAGGGAAAGTCTGGAATGAGATTTGTTCAAATGCAGCCATGTGATTACAAGTGTACCATTAACAATTTTTTTAATATATATTAAGGGAAGCAGTTCCCTCAGGGTGGCAGAATGAGTGAGAAATATGGCCTATACATTGAAGGTCATGTGCTACACAGAGGTGGGAAAATATTTCTTAATTGAAACCCCCCTCTTCATATCATTTATTATGACCATGGGTTATAATTACTTAGCCTATTAAAATGCTTAACTCAGTTAATGATTTAGTTAGTAAGTATCAGACATTTCAACTGAAGGAGGAACAGGAAGGCAAAAGGAGGGAGTGATGGGGGAACTCTAGTCTTGAAAGAAATTGAGTATCTCTAAAAAGTCTTTGGAAACCCACAAATACTTTTTGATTCTTGGGCTACTGCAGAGCCTACAGATGCTCAGCATTTCCCACAGATGGATCTGACATTTAAGGAACTGGTTCTTAAGGTTGCTACCCCATAAGCCTCATCTCTTGTTGAATCCCATGTCATTTCCTATTTCTCTTTGGTGCCATGCTGACAAATGCTACATGGCACCCAGACTTTCAAAACAGGTAAGCTGCATGCAAGTCTAATGCTCCCCACTATTTCCAAAGCTCCAATCACCCCATTGCAAGGTGGTCAGACCTAGCAACAGGCTGCCCAGGGAAGTGGTGGAGTCACCATCCCTGGGAGTGTTCAAGAAACAACAGGACATGGCACTTAGTGCTGTAGTTTAGTTGACAAGGCTGTGTTTGGTCAAAGGTTGAATTCAATGATCTTGGTCCTTGATGAGTCTATGATTCTGTGTGTGAGACAGTAGGCAAGGCACGAGCATAGAAGGAACAAGAAAAGGGAATATCCTAACACACAACCTGGCAGGAAGGGCACAATCCTGCATGTTCCTTCCCTCCTTCCTTACATGCCCAGCATGGAGTGGGAGGAGGAGGAGAGAAAGACAGGAAGCTGTGTCATGTGGCCTGACAAAATCATGGCCATTACAATGGCACTTGTCTGTTCTCACAGGTAGCTAGGTGTGAGTAGTTAGATGAACAATCACAAGCATTTACTTCGAAACTTGTTATGTTCAGATCTTCACAACTTATCAGTCCCCAGAAGCAAAGGTCGTCTGAAAGCAACTGCACCTGCCCACCCCTCTGCCCTTGTCTCGAGAAATCATGATAGCCACTCTCCCAAAAGGCCACCAGGTGTCATTTTGCAGCTGCATGCAACTACTTCTCCTTAGAGTATTAAACCTTTACTGTTTTGACCACATGCAACCTTATGAAACTCTAGCATTTTATGAGCTTCCCATAGGCTGATGATAATTTATCCAAACCTGTGTATCACTCACAGTTTTTTGTTAGCCATTAATCTAAACAAAATTATGTCCTGGCAGTCAAGCTCCACAGTCAGTCATTTTTGGAAGCATGTGACTGGTCCCCTAAGTCACAAGGATTGCTTCAGTTTCCTACTCAGATGACATAACCTTATAAACACAAGCTTGATTAAGTTACTAGGCTTTGAGTCATAGGCTGACAAAAGTAGGAGCATGATAAGAAGGGCAACCCCACAAGCAGAAGGCAAGGACATGTTTATTGGGCATTTGCCCTCAGGCGCAATTTTCACCTTAAACATGGTAATAATTCAGGGAGTCCTAAGCAGCAGACTTCCAAGGGCTTGCGGTTCTGAGTATTGAGGAGAACTGTTCAAAAGCTTTGTTAATACACAGAAAAATGGTTTATGGAAATAACAGTAAATAAGCCCCAGAGAGTTTCCAAAGAAATTATGCTATATCTTTTCATTAACATGAATATTGCTTTCAACTTCTTATGTGACTGATAACTGCTAAAATAATATACAGGACATTGTATTTACTGTGCTTTTGTGACATTATACATAATCTGACAACAGTGGGGCTGATGAGCTCTCTTAGGTTAGGATGTGACACTGTATGACATTTAGCTTTTGTGATGTGATGAGGTAATGTGACATAACATGAACATATGCCATGAACCAAAGGTCAGGATAGATTCAGATAGATACACCTGCTTTCAGCCTGACCAGTCACTGTCAATTTGTAAAAAAGTCTTCCAGACCACGCACACATTTCTGACAACAATTGATGGTCATGACATAGATGTATTAATTCACAGGCAGAAAAGTTTACCACCTACTTATCCATAACATCTTTCTATCTAATGGAAATTGATTAGAAAACATTTATTTTCCTCAGAAGCTTTACTTGCTTACATATTTAATTTTGGGCAGCTGCTTGTGCCAGATTCAGAGGGATCATGCCTATACTGAAGGGCAGAATATCCCTCTTTCAATACCTGCTACTGGCTTGCACAGGAACAATGAATTTATTATCTCTACTCATATGGCCTCAGGGATCACTTATCCTGTGCTGCATGTCCATGACGGTACCCTACTTCGCCCAGTCCTGAACCCCCCACTCATTTAGGGGATTTGTTGAAACTTGCTGTCACTGTCTTCTTGTATGCCTTAATATGCTTTGGCTGAAGACCACAGCCTGAGGAGGAAAGGCAGATGGTATGTGACTAGATTCAGTTTCAGGGATGCAGAAGCTGGCAGGCACTTTCACATCCCACAACATCGGCAGAGCCAAAGGGACTTACCAAAACTGGGACTTGCACAGAACACACAGACATCCAAGCCTAAAGCTGTGATCCTGCTCAGCTGTTCAAATTTTGCTAAATTCCATTTCAATATTTCAGTTTAAAGTTTTCCAAATACATTGAGTAACACCTCAGTTCATGCACAGTCTTGGCAGATGGAAATAAGAGAATCTCTATTCTGTAGCACTGAAGGAGAATTATAAAATATGGCTGGACCTTGTACGTGTCCTATGTAAGCTCAGGGTTGTTTCAAATGCGAAGACTTTTCACAATATTGTAACAAATAGGATTTCAGACGTCAGCAAGCCAAATCATCCTTTTATGTCTTGAGTCAGGATCAATAGGATCTACTGTCTCCAGGTCTTCACTGACAGGTCAGATAATCATGGAATCATAGAATCATAGAATATGCCTAGATGGAAGGCACCTACAAAGATCATCAAAGTCAACTCCTGGCCCTTCACAGGACAACACCAAGTATAATACATGTGCCTAAAAGCATTGTCCAAACATTTCTTGAACTCTGTCAGCCTCGGTGCTGTGACCACTTCCCTGGGGATCCTGTTCCAGTGCCCAACCACTCTCTGGGTGAAGAACCTTTTCCTGAAATCCACCTAAACCTCCCCTGACTCCGCTTCATGCCATTTCCTCAAGTCCTGTCACTGATCATGAGAGCAAAGAGATTGGTACCTGTCCCCTGCTTTCCTCACGAGGGTATTGAAGACCACAATGAGGGCTCCCCTTTGTCTCCTCCAGGCTGAACAAACCAAGTGACCTCAGCCCAAAACTGCACACAATATTCAGGGTAAGGCCACACCAGTGCAGAGTAGAGCAGGACCTGCTGTTACATGCCACCAGTATGTTATACACTGCTACAGCTCCAGTTTCCTTTTCTATAGTTCCACCCTTCCAAAGAGTAAGAATGTTTTTCTGGGGCCCAAAATATTTTTTTTTTTCTAATAATGAAGGTGATTTCCTCATGCTTTACCCTGTAACTACACAGGTTCATTGTTTATTTTTGCCTTTATATGCATGTGTTATCATGATGGAGCCTTACTTGAGTGAGAGGATGGAGAAAAAAAAAAAAAGAAATAAACCCGAGAGAGGAGATATTTCAGGAATGTGTCTTGCAAGAAATGCTCATGGATTTGCATGTTTTATCACAGTGTCCAAAGCTACTGACTTTATGAACTGCAGTGTTTTGAAGCCAGATCTCTCAGTGTAATATTACTGACACCAACAGATGCCTTTGTAGATTTGGATGTCAAGCTGTGATTCCTCTTGCTTAAGTTTAACTGTCTAACAGTGAGATGAGCACTTCAAGCTTTTCACACTGGCTGAGAAGCAAGCACATTCAAAGGACAATTTATTTCGCCTCCTTGGATACCCACCTTAGGCATCCAATGTTTCCTGTTCACAACAGAATCAAACTGGACAACAGGCTTAGATTATACTCAACTTTTAGCTTTCAGATGTGAGGAGAGATTAACCTCAGCCCAGTAAGTTAATAAAAATATTTTGTGAATAGATGCTTCACAGCTGATAAAAAACAGAAGAGCAGCATTCTCAGAGCTCTCTCTGCTAAATATCACTGAGATTTGTACTACTGCACATCTTAAATGTACCCATTTTTCTGAGTTTTTACTTTTAACACTGACATCATCCTCATTTTGCCTACAAAGTCAGTGAATCTTCAAGACTCTTAGTAATATAAGAACTCAAAGGTAGAACAGATGTTTTCATTACGCTAGTCAATTGTTGTCTGTCATTAGTTTTTTTTAATTATCTTGTTTATGAAGTTTAAAGTCCTAAAAGGTCTGGACACTGCCTTATTGTTTACTTTTTTAACCAATTCTCTGATCCAGGTTTGTATATGGACCCTTTTCTTGATGTAAAAAGTTTTACAGCAGTCAGAGCAATTTGATCACCTGGATATGTAAGGTAGAAAAGTAGCAGTTAGGTGAATAAGTAAAAATGCCTCTGTGTACTTGGTGTTAGGCTCTAACCTCAAGAATTTTAACTGAAATATTGGTTAGGCCCTTAGGTGTGGTCTGAATTTGTCCTCCACTCTGTTGAGAAGAAACATTTTTCTCATTGTCTCTGCTTCCTTAGCCCTGCTCTGACATATTGCTAAATCTGAAAGAGGCTTTAAGCTGCCATTTTTTATTCATTGTTACTAATTATCCTTTCATTTCTTTGATTGTGCTTTTGTTACTTGAGTTCTCAAAGCTGAAACTGATTATACCAGTTTCTTGTTTTTATTTTTATTTTGTTCTGACACAAATGACAAATATGGTGTAAGGCACATTCTCAGAGGAAAAAGCACAGTATAAAGGAAACTGATTACAAGAATGTTTTAAATAAATACACTGTTCTCAGGATCAAATATTAGAGAGAGCAGTCAAAATTGGTTTTGTTTTTCTCTCTATAATCAATTCAAAATTAATTGGATTTAGTATGTCATTTTTCCTATTGATTTTTTTGTTATCATTCCTGTTTGATTGCTGGTTTTCTAGCATGTCCCAGGCTTTTTGGATATTATTTTCTTCATGTGTTTTTTTGGCTTCTTCCCATTTAGCTGCCTCTAAATTATTTTTAATTAAAAAAAAAAAAAGTAATCACAGACACAATATTTTATCTAACTTTATAAAGACACTTAATTCTGCAGAGCACCAGAATGGTTACTGGGCGTGCAGTAGCCCCTTTTCCTCAAAAGGACCCTCCAGGGTCAAACAAGGTTATGTGGTGAATTCATATGCATTAACTGTACAGATGAATGTCATTTTGGCCATCAAAACCACCACGGAAGAGTCTTTAATGAACATTCCGTTTGCAGGCAAAAAAAGAAACACCTTGTTAGTTGAGGTTTCTCTTGACTAAACAGATCTTTAAGCACTCAAAAACAGAGTCTTCAGGAAAGCAGCGTGATGTGCAGATACAAGATTACATGCTCATTCTTCATGTGTCTGGACATCTGAGCCATGGTATTCTGTACAGATTGTGCGTGCTCTGAAATATCTTAAGAGCTATATTGAGTGTTAAGGCATAAAATGTATTGGTGTTTTCCTGCTGTCTTGACCACTTGCTGCCCACCTGCCAGCTGCCTTCTGTGGGTTTGCTTGCTGCCGTGGTTTAGAATTTACATTCCAGTCACAGGGAGGACTGGGAACAAGAGAACATGAGGAAACACATCAAGGATACCCCCCCACTCCTGTTATGCAAACCCTGATTCCTCTGATACTCCTGTGACAGCTTCTGGATGCTGGGGTCTGTACATTATTAGAATATTTAATATAATCCTAAATGACACTCCAGGAAAGTGAGTTAGTCCCCCTTATTTCCTGGACAATTCTCTAGATTAACACTTGCTGCAGCTGCTATTCCAAAAGTAACTTTCTGATGAGGTCACTATGCAAGGGTGACATTTTGTCTTTATTAGTTGGAAGGTACCACGGCAAATCTTGGAAGGTACCATGGCAATTAGATATTAAAAATATTTTTTTGAGTATATTACTTCACTTAAAATAAAAATAAAGAGCCTCCAAAAGAAACAAACTGAAAATACATACATGGCATTAAGTGGCTTTACAGACCTGCATACATGCCACCTTATTTTCCTTGCTGTCAGACACTGTGAACAGCGGTAGAAAGTAAAAGGGCAATGAGCCTTATTGCACAATGCCATGCACAAGACTAAGTATTTTAGCATCATTTCACAAATCTTCTTGATGCCTGGATACTTGGTTTATGAGGAAATTAAGTTCCTTTCACATCTACCAAGAAAGTCTGGCCTTTTGAGGTTGCTCTCAGTGGGCACCTTCATCAGCCAGTTTTGGAAAGCATCAGAGCCAGGGAGTCCTTTTTCTGCTGCACTGGCAAGGGCCTGACACTCTGAGACAGACCTCATATGCTGTTAAACCTGCACATCAGTTGCTATTTTCAAAACTGCCCTGTAGTACCAGGCATCTGAATCACTTCAGCAGCAATGCAGAACTGGTCTTAGACCGGCTTTTCCAAAGAAACCTGAAGCAAGATCCCAAAGAGAAGCTGCATCAGAGAGTTTGGATCCAATTGCATTCAAGCATTTTTTCATTCAAGCAGAAAAGTAATGTGCTTCTAATGGAACAATCTTAAAGGGAAGACAGAAACACTGTTTTATCACATAAACAATGAGTAGGACTCTCAATTTCTTCCAGTGTGAAATCACCTTGAAATAATAATACGAAAAAATTGATTGCTTTCAGAAAGCAAAAGTTTTGCATTTGTAGTACTTTTTGCTATGAACAAAAAATGAGCATCATTCTAAATCAATATATAGAAGTATTTTAGAGACAGACAGACTAACTTAGGCAATTTTTTCTAGGCTTTTAAATCTAGAATGATGATGACAGGTCAGGGGGAGAGGGGTCAGGTTATGCCAAACACCACCTCCAATAAGCTGTATAAACACAACTGCATGAAGTTTGATGCCTTAGATGTTCTGCTGGTGGGCTATACAATTTGATTCTATCCATAGGAAAATCTGTCCATGGGAAGCAGCTTCTGTTAAGCAGTGTGGGAAGCCTTATCTTGTACCATCTGTCCCATGGAGAACAAGCCACACAGTCTTCAGAGAACAGGAGCTGCTGATTGCTCCCTTTCTACATCAGAGAGAAACGAAAACCAAAAGTTTGCATCTTCCCTGTCACCCCATTGCTAATTTATGGCAAGACAGCATCTGCCCTTCAAAGTGTTACCACGTTGTAACAGATAACATTGCCTGGAAAACTGATAGGTACTATGTGGATTACTGGATGCATATCCCCTGAAATGCAATGTTATTTCAACTTTTAACAGGTACTATTGTCTTAATCTGCAGATTCTTCTTGTAATCTGGATAACAAGAGGAGCAATACTTTAGTTTGGGGTAGAAATAAATTTATCAGCCATTACCGTACGTCTACAATTTGTCAGTGTCCTTTAACCCTTCCTCATTGCCTCTAGTTTGAAGTAATTTTACTTTAACACATCCTCTAAACTTACACTGTCTGCCATTCACAGAGAGCACACATATGCTAAGCTGCTCTGTCTTGAGATACTGGGTTTTTTTCCTAAACCTGGAGGGACTAGGGGCACTAACTAGTAAAATCTTACTTCTCCAGAAAAAAAGTTCTGCCAATAAATGCAATCTTGACAGTGTCCTAGCCCATACTTACAAAAATACTTTAAACAGCATAAAATAGTAGTGCAGCAGATAGATGAAGTTCTATCTTCCTCCCTTCACTCACCCTCCTCACCTCCACCCTGTGCACCCGATCAGAGCAACCTGGTATGGCTGAGTGGAGCAAAGCAGCAGGAAACAGGCTTGAGCTCTTACAAAAGCTAGTTTCAAACTGGATCACTTCCCTGATCTGCTTTTTAAGGTCACCATGTGGATAGCTGTTTTGGTGCCAGAGCCAGCATGGTGCAAAGGGCAGGAAAACATGGGAAAGGAAAGAAGGTGTAGAAAAGAGGCAGCTGCAGCTTGCAGGAGGATTACCTCCTCATTGGGTGCTGGGAAAACCATGAATTTAAACACTTAGTCTTAGAAAATGTAGCTAGACTCCATCCAGACTAAGGCAATTTAAGAAACACTTGGGTTCCCATTTAGTGACAGAATAGCAGATTTTCAGGAAGTGGACAGCCCTTGCTCTAACAATAATAAAAAACTAAATTACTATTTTCTGCCTGGCTTCTTAAGCCTGTCTCTTTGCAGTATTTGGCCTGCTCTTAGCTGAGCCCTAGATCAATCTCATGAAAGACACAATGTTGTTGACTAGTTCAGTGAGACAGATGATAAAATGAAAGAACAGTTATCAGAAGGTGTAATGTTTATTTCTGTACAAGTAAGATGAAAAATAATGAAGTGTATAGATGTTTTTACCTATTGACATGTATTGATCACTGTTGTAACTCAAGAGGGAAGTAAATTTAAGATCTTGCCTTTGTCTAACACATTATTGACTACTCAGGTCTGTTCTGTTTCCAACAGATAGAGACAGAAACCAGGGTTAATGTCCATCATCTGATCCAGAGTAAAAGTTCCAGTAATCTTCTTCCTGGGCAAAAAGAAAATCCCATTTAAAGTGACTGCAAAAGCCTCAAAGTCAGAAAGATCTAAGAAGGAGTAAATAAAGTAGAAGGGGGCAGCCAACTCACATAGTTTCCATGTCATATTCTCACAGTCTAACATTCTGTTCTCTCCAAGGAGGAAATAACAATATAATGTACAGCCCTGCCACTACTGCTATTAATATCTTGGAAAGCATCCAGAAGCACATGGGTACAGGAGAATATGATGTTCCTAGTAATCACATAAATGTTTAGATGTTTTTCTTTACGAGGCTGAGTCTGGATCTCTTTTGTCTGCTGCACTGCATAAGTTCTTATTTTCTAGCTCCTCGAAGGCTGGGCCAGTCAAGCTTCCCTTTTTAAAGGCAAGTTGCCGCATAACAGAAGTACTACAAGTTCCAAAACAATGTATGAGCTATTTTAGCTATTTCAGCGCACAAAAAAAAAANAAAAAAAAAAAAAAACACAAACAAACAAAAAAAAAACACCAGTGAGGGAGGATGGAAAGTAAAAGAAAAACAGAAAAGGAAATCAGGGCATAATGAAAACAATTTTTCCTAATGTTTAGCAGAATATACACAAGAAATTATCCTAGGAAAACTGTTAATGATTTAAGATTACCTTAACAAGGTAAAGTTTCTTCTCAGTACACTACTACAAATACTTAACATGCTCTGGTGTCTCTGAAAATTATTTTCTCAGAGGTTCTGTATGGGCAATTTCCCCAGCATAGCCTGTGTGGTGAATGCCTCAGTGGCCAGCCAGGGACCTCCCCTCCAGATGCAATTGTCCATCATTAGGTACACCTGAGCTCCAGAAGGACACAGGGAAAGGCTGACATCTTCAAGACAGAGTTGAAAAGTGACCTGCAAGCACAGACTGCTTTACCCATACCATCTGAAAATTTTCTTCCACTAATTTAGAATTGAAACGTAATGGAAAAAGCAAGAGAAGGCCAGGGGGACAAAATGCTAAATCCAGTCCTCAGGTAACATCCAGGTTGTCAGCATACAGCTGAAAGTAGCTCGTGAGCCTTGGCTTGCCTCCAAGAGCACCCACACCAGTGACGCACCTGCTCAGCCTGGCTGTGCACTGGCTGTGTCACAAACGGAGCCAGTTCTGCTCCAGCAGGACTGGTTGTCTCAGATACTGCTCACACAAATATTGTTTTGGGTCCTGAAGCAGCAGAGCCGTATGTGAGTGCAGTTTCTGAGGCTTTAGCCCTGCCAAAGCTGTGCTGGTAGGAGGCAGTGCAGTGCCTCCTGCACTCATCCATAGCCACATAGTGCTGCTGTGGAGCCATGGGGTCATGCTGTGTGGCACCCCTCCCCAGGGAGCTCTCCGGGGACCTGGGACACTGGAACTGCAGTGCAGGTGTACCAGTGCCAAACCACTTCCTGCAGGAATCTGAACTCCTCTCGGGAGACAAGGTCTCTTTGAGCCTGTAGTAGATGCATTCCACTACCTGAGCGAGCTGTTCTCGAGCTTCCTTAGACATTTCTGTAGTAGTGCAGACACACTATTGAGAACAGCTCCCATAGCCTCCACGCGTTCTACTGGATAATCCCAAGGGTAGTTTGTTTTATCATAAACTCTAGAAATGTATGGAAAGGATACAGCAAAAGCTTTTTTCCTGCTAATATTATTGTTATAGCAAGATACCTAAAAACATAGGGTTTTCTGTTCAGATATGAGCTTCATCTGAGAGCTCTAGCTATAAAGATATTAACCATTTTGACACTTTGGGATAGATTTTTTGTAAAATCATTCCCAGAGAGTGTTCTAAAATCTCATTTTGCTGTCCCATGAAGGTTGCATCAAGCATTAATGGGCTGGCAAGATGCTCAAACATGGGTTTGTCTGAAGCAGAGAAGCATATTTGGTTCTGGATAGGAGTCCATAAAGCAAAAGGTACTGTGTTCCTGGTGCTTACCACAAGTGGGTAGAAAGGGGCTGAATTAAATGTCTGGATATTTGGCCAGTTGTCAAGGACACTGGTTGGAATGCTCATTTTTACTTGTGGGTCTGTTTTCTAGATTGGTGTATTAATTAATTTGTTTCTGATCTAGTTGAATTTACAGTGACTGGGCTACTCAGTAAATGTGAAACAAGTATTTAACATATTCAAACAAGATGCAAATATATTAATAGACCCATGATCAGTTCACTGTAATTCTGTAGGGAAGGAAAGAGAGGGAGAAAGCATTGCTTCCATGACTGTGTAAAGAGACCTTTTGGATTTGCTATTCCTGACATCTTAATAATTAGAAAGGAATCCAAAAGCAATGCTGCTCAAAAAATACAGCCATGGAACACACCACGTAGTTTCCTAGCCTCAGTATGTCTTGCTCCATCTTAGGAAGAAAATAGCTTATAATTTATTTATTGAAGAAATAAATTCTTCTTATTATTTGTGGACATTTTTAAGCAGGATTAAAATGTCACGGATTTCCTTATCACTGTATTTCTCTTAATGTGAAAGCAAAGGGTCACCATGGACCTGGCCAGACACAGATGCATGAGGACAGCACAAGGTCAACATTCCTGACAGAACTTACGCAGATCACACGGAGGTGACAGACTGAAAGAATTATGTAGACTCCTAGTGCTCACAATAACAGGCATGTCAGATAAATATATGTAATTATGCCTGAAAAGCACAGTCCAAGGTATCAAAAATTTTACTTCCATTTAATAGATTTATTTCATATTCCCAGGAAACATACTTTAATCTTCTAGGTCATAGCCACTAACATAAATGGAGAGAGAAAAACACGGTCTTGTTTATAAACACTACCCCACTTCAACAGTTCCCCCTCTATCAAGAGGAAAAGAGAGCTCAGAACACTCCCAAGGGCAGAGCAGAAAAGACTGAAATGGTAATCTCTCCCAAACTGGCTTGATGAAGAAAATAAAAAGACAAAACAAAAGAAAAAAAACATTCAAGCAGCAAAGCACTCTTCACACAAAACCCTGAGAACCTGTGCCTCTTTTGACCTGCTCCCATGATTTGGAGTTGGATAAAGAAGAGACATGAGCAATTAAAGGAAAGCAGCAAATGCTTGTGCCTTATTCAACATACAATTACCTGTTGCAAACACTCTCAAGTGGCTAGTGCCCTTAGGACCATCTGTTGTTGTTGTTGAAAGCCTGTGGGCATTTCTGTCCACAAAATAACAATACACACTCAGGGCAAGTCCACAGTCCTTAGTAAAGAGTAGATCTATCATTCTGTTCACCCAGTTTTGAATCCATCTGGGCTGAAGATAAGAAACCTTTTACATTAATTGCTCTTCTAGCACCCTGGATACAGTTAGCCCATCAAGCTGAACCAAAAATTATGGAAACGCAGGAAGCCAGAACTCCAGTCAGCATCAGTATAGCTAAAACACACAAGGAGAGAGTATCAAGTACAGTCACCTCATCAGCCACAGCACCAAGAAGATTGTACTTGGACCTAAGATAAGTCCCTTTCAGCTCTGTGACACCAAATGGCTGAAAGTGAAAGCGGTAAGAGCAGTACTTCCTACAGTGTCCTAGAAGTCCCCTTAAGAAGATCAAATCTCTAATACAAAGCAGATAGGATCACTGTGGGTAGGAACTGGTATGAAGATGATCTATTTTTATTAAATATTTTCACTCTGCTGGAAGTGGCCTTCTGCTACAGAAGCAGAGGAGGAGCAATAATTGTGATGAGCTGCTCATCTCCTCAGTGCTGTGAATGGATCACTGTGAACCCCTTGAATGTATTTCTGTGGTGCAGCTACTGCTGTCAATGAAACAGCATCAAAAAGTTGGAGCTACGTATAAAATAGCTACTCATGGTGAAAAATGTTCCAGTCAGAGCAATACAAATTTCTCAGAAGCTAAAGAAAGAAGGACACATACTCAGGCCCGATATGCTCTGAATGTTGCAGTTATAGCATTCATAATAATTACTTACAACTATCAAGAGTGTCTGATGGTTTTTTTCCTGTTTAGGTGCATCTCTAAACTTCACTGCCAACTGTTGAAGGTCCTGGAGCTATCATTGCAGTGTGCTCGTGACTTGTGTAAACAACATTTAAATATGAACCTTGCAAGTGTCACTTAAAGGAAAGATAGAGCAATTGGATGTGAAGCCCTTGTTTTTAATAGCAAACACTGAATTAAAATAAAAACCTGCTTGTCTATTAGGTTTTTATAGTGATATTCTGAACAATTTGGAGAAAGCAAAACCTTAATAACTGAAAACGGATTGTAATTAAAGTGTTCATGGCTGGTTTGCCTGATTAGGAATCAGCTGGGAGAAGGAGTATCTTTGAGGGGTCCTTTTTCTTCTCCAGGCATGGCCTGAGAGAATTTGCAGGACAAGCTGGAACTCTGCTTTTGCCCCTCATACTGTATGCACGTATCTGTTTATGCATCAGAAGGATTCAAAGGTAGACATAGGCACTCCTATGAGATAACATTGACCTAAATTCTTTATGGGGAAAAAAAATACACTTTGCCTTAAAGTAGCTATCAGAGACTGACCACAAGTTTACATTTACCCACAAAAATGAATGCTTTTTACAGTGGTTCCTTCTCTATTTTCATAAGCTTGTGGGCAAGTTAACAGCAACTCCTAGATAAATGTATCCAGGTTAATAGACTTATTTAAACTCTTCCTCATCATACAGCAGTGCCCATCAGTCAAAAAATCTCTGTGCCATTTTGACATCTAGACCTCAGCAAATGAAGACTCCATGCCATAGTGAAGAAGCTTTTGTGATTAGTTGCTTCAGAGGGGATTATGGTTGGTTACAAAATGCTCTATGGAATAGCAGCAGGAAATAAGTTATTTTGTGTAGATATTAACATAGTGCAGAAGGAAGCAGCCAACGAGTCTAAGATCTGAACATTGACAGAAGTAATTGAGCAGCTCAGTAGAGTTAGAGTGATCCATGTCAGCTGTGTATCTGATATTATCTTTGATACTAGTACTAAATGTCCGTGTGGTTCACAAAAGATGAAAAGAACCTCCAGATGAATAGGAGTAACTGTGCCAGGTGAAATACAATTCAAATAAACACACACACGAACACCAGTTCAGATACCTGCTCTGAAAGGTAAAGAACAATCTGTGCTTTCTAAAAGACCTCAAGGTTCTGGATCAGAGTAATAATCTATAAAAGCAGACTTATGGCTCCCTTTGTATCTACAGAAGGCAAAATTGGCTTTCTATTTTCAGAGTACCTTAGATGACACTACAGAGCAAACAATACCAAATGAAGAGTCAATTATCTCAGTATTGCCTTCAGGTTCAGAAGAGGAATGAGCTGATGGATCTCAGAGCCCCTCACCACTCAATGCTATTTGACATTTTTTTGGCAGACTGAGGAATCCCAGGCAAACTGTCGGAGTAGTTAAGTATGGATTTGATTATCAGAGCCAAAAATTCTTATGAACAGCTTATGAAGAGGGAATCACATCTTTTTGCTCAAGAGACAAAATTAATCTCTGAGTTTTGGAATCTGAGAAAAAGAATACCCACATCTACATCTAAAAAGGCAAATTTGCATGTTTGTATTCCCCACTCCTGACAGCAAAATTCACTTACACAAAAAAAAACCAGGTACATCATGGATGGACAGTAAGTAGTAAGATTATTTGGCAAAACAAAAACAACCAGTGGTTAATAATGAAAGGACTCAAGGACCCTGAGCTCTGATTGAGCACAAGTTCAAACTTTTTGTCATCTGCTACAACAAAAAGTACTTCTGACTGTGTATCATTACACAGCAAAATCAGGCTCGCTTATGTGATGGCTTCCACTTCCTTTGTTGCGTCTCAGTAGTCAATTATTAACTATGAGTGTACATATTGTTAACACTACGTCAGACAATATATTACCTGGTAGAACAAAGGGGAAAATTCATTATCTTTTCTGGAATCTAATTGAACCATTTTGTTCTGGTGAGAGGTGCTTTGAGCATGTCTGCTCTGAGTAAATATTGTTCTTATTTTTTAATTCATAGTCATTTTGTCACTGGTATGCTTAGTGGTCAATACAAAATGCCTATGCATAAATATTCCAAAATCAGTTTTAAACCAACTACCTGAGGTACAGAAACAGCCAAACTATGCTGATGAGAATTTTGGGGTCGGGTGCCAACTCTGCCCTTGAACCCAGAGGTGTCAGTGAACCAGATGAGCGGTTAGCCTGCCCTCACCTACTCCTAATTCAGACACAATTGTGTATGTACACTGACAAATTTAAAGACAGCTTTGATATGCCATTATCACAATAATCATAAACCCTGGCTCAGTTTTGGATCAGCTGCAAAAAATAATTTTCATAAGGCCCATATAACCAAACATATTTTTAATGAAAGGTGCTTTAGAAAAACAAGTTAAAGTAAACCTCTTGTCTTTTCATGTAATGAAGTGACATAGAAATGTGACTTGAGAAGATAAATACCTTTTATTTTTCTCAGCTCAAAATAGGTCCTAAAGGATATCTATGTTTTGCAGGTAAAACAGGGGGCTTCTCAAATTCTTGCTCTGTATTTCTACTTCCTCAGACTCTGTATAAAGTGTTGGAAACACTGTTGTGGTGGGTTGACCCCAGCCAACAGCCAAACACCTACCCAGCTGCTTACTCACTTCCCTCTCTCACAAGACAGGGCAAAAAAAGAAGAAAAGCAAGAGGACTTGTGCATCTAGATAATAACATTAATAGGGAAAGCAAAAGCTGTGGTCATAAGCCAAGCAAAATATGGAATTAGTTCACTACTTCCCATCAGCAGGCAGATGTCCAGCCAATTCCTGGCAAGCAGGGCCTCAGTGCATGTAATGCTTGTTTGGGAAGAAAAACTCCATCACCACAAATGCCTTTCTTCCTCCTTGTCCTAAGGTTTTCTTCCTCAGAGCGCCATTACATGGTATGGAATACTTTTTGGTCACTTTGAGTCTGCTATCTGGGTCTGCTATGCTGTCCCCTCTCAACATCTTGCCTTTCCCTCAACCTGCTCACTTTTGGATGTGTGTGGGATGAGTGGAAACCTTGATGCTGTGTAAACACCAGTAGCCAAAACATTGGGGTGTTATTAAGACTGTTGTAGAATTCCCAAAAGGCAAAGCACAGCACCCCACTGGCTGCTGTGAAGAAAGTTAAGTCCATTCCAGCCAGATCCAGTACAATTGTTAAAGTTGGTAAAACTATTCAGAGACAAAATGAATATAAATGACAGAAACAAGTGCTCTAGAGCATTTCTTGCATGGATGTACTCTTAATACTACAGAATCACTCGGAATTCACCTATGTGAGTCTCATGATTCAATTGAGATCAATCTCATACCAGTTTTGAATGCTTTTATTAATGGGATTTTCTGGGGGCTTTTTGGTCAGGCTGATTATTATTGATGCTATTGATATTATTATTATTATTATTATTATTATTATTATAATATTAGTAGTATTAGTATTTATTATTATTTTATTACCTTAATGCTACTGATATTTTCAGAAATCTGCACTTCTCTTTTATCCTGATTACTAAGCTGAACTTTGCAAGCAACTGTTTGAAATGCAAAAAACAATGAGGTTGTTCTAGGAAAATGGGCCCTGTAGCCACTGTATGATAATAATATCATAGGTATTTTACTCTTTTTTTTTCTTTTCAGTTCTCATGATTGATAATCATTAAGGTCATCCTGAAAGATGATAAAGCAGTTTTTGTTTTCAGAGGAGTGATTTTGGATTTGTTTATTAGCTATTTTAGCCGTGTCAGCAGAAGTTGAAGACAGGCTTGTATGTGGCAAACTACTCTGACTTTTCACTGTCAGATACTTTATGAGCTTGTTTGCATAAACACAGGAACATATGACTTTTCTGTCTAGATTACTCAGGTTTCCTCTTCACCAACTCTCCCTAAGTGTTTCTTCCTTTCTTGGAAAACAGCATCACATCAAAATGACTGAAAGAGATGCTTGGGGAGAGACTGTTTTTCAGTGTCTTCAATTAATACAAATACAAATTTATCTTGTGACGAGTGAGACATACAACAGGAAACAGTATTCATCTGCTTTAATGCCTCTGTATGGCAACCGGAGAATGCAAGATTGTGACAGGTGATATGTCTTACACAGGTAAATTACAGACTACTTTCCTTTGCATGCAGCTTTTTCCAGCGTGGTTCTTAAAAAGACGTATTTTTTTACTGTGCACAAAAATGAGGTATCTTCTAAAAGACTGTGCAGTTAATCTGAAGATAATATATAGACAAAACCACCAGAAAATAAATTTTAAAATCCCCAAATAAATAACCTCAAGCCATTTAAAAGCAGTAGTTCAAGATGAAGCTTCCTTATTGACTTGACCTCTCATTATTATCAGCTTGCATCCAAAGGTGGAAATGTTTTTGTACTGTGAAACCAAGACCCTTAGAAATAATATCTACTTGTGGCTAATTGAATCTAAATGTTTGTATACAAGAAACTGAACTAAAAGTGTCAGGATGGCTGTATAAGAAAGATGAATGCAGCAACAACAATAACAACAAAACCAACAAAATCTCCATTTGATATTGCTGCAAAAAGAATGTCATCTGCAACAGTCACTGGCAAAACCTTCCCAAAGCAATCTTTGCCTCACAGGGCCCTAGCTAAAGAACAGATCACAAAACCTAAAGAAACCTTTTGAAAATTTGATCTTACAGCTAGTCAAAATTTAAATACATATATATACATTTTAAAGAGAAAGTCCCAACTAGGGGTGGCAGTGGAAAGCAAAGAGCATGTCTGCTGACTTGCCACACAAGAATATTGCACAGCCTGATGCCTAGAGCAATTTTGTGGGTCTTTAAGCTGAAAGCTGATAAGTCAGCCTAAATGAGGGAAGTGATTTGTGCCTTCATCTCAGTGTGAGTGCTCTCTGAGGTGATATGCTGTTTGCTAAACGAGAATTGTCAAAAGGTTGCAGCTTTTATCCTGATGTGGAATGGAAAATATATTGAAATTTCAAAGTTTTCATGGGAGAGACAATATACTTTGCTGCTCTGTGTGTGTCTAATTAAACAGTGAATCACATAGCTCAGGTAATAACACATAGAGAAAGCTTTAATATTAATAACAAGCACTGCAACATTACTAGCGTTTGTCAAGTTTCGCTTCCTGGGGATTTTGTTTGTTTGTCCTGCTACGGAACTTGAATTCATCTCCATGTTATTACTTCAGCTATTTTCAGAGAATGATTCTATAACAATTTCCATTTTTGTTACTCCATTCCAGAATGGAAAAGAAAAAAGGCTTTCAGAGCTATTAAATGTAGAAAGATGTTCTTTTTCACAGCATGGTAATACCCCAGCTAAGAGCTAACCTAACTAGAGAATTACCTTTTTCCGTAGAGCTGTGTTCTATATGTTAATACATGCAGCATATCAATTCTGCCCCAGGCTTGCTACAGTTCAAACCAACAAATTAAGTTAAACACACATTGGGCTATTGACATTAACAACCACTGCATCATACCAAAATTAGTTAAAATATACTCCGTTAAAATAACAAGATAAAGGCATATAACCATCCTAAAGAGAAAAAAAAAAATAGACCAAGAGAAAATAGTACAGCAGCTTGTATATATATAGTAAACCTGTTTTACCATATATAGAACATTACAGGACAAAATCTTTGTTCAGGAGCAGAAAAAAATACGGAGGCATCTTCTACACCTTATGAACCATCCCTGCATAGGAACTCCCTTCTGGCTTGTCGAGATGGTAATATCCTGCCCACTGCCTGGGTTTGAAGAGACTTTCAAATGGTATATAGAGGAAGAGGACTCAGACCAGCACCCTCGAAGGAAGTGGTATGTCTAACTCCAGGTATCCAGACATCTGTGGCTGTAGGAAAGCACAGCACCGTTGACCTGTAGAAAGGTGTTAAGGACCACAGCAGGGTGCTGACCAAACTAGACACATCTATATTCATAACAGCAGCTGAGCAGGTGTTTTTGAAATCTCCAGTTTGGACTTAATTTTAGATTGCAACATCTGAGGACTGATACAAGCTTTTCTGGGCATTGTCTTGCAGGCAGTGGTAATTAGGCCCACATAAATGTCATTGCTATCTAGATGGTTAGGGATGTGGCTGACTGAGCAAGAGAAGTACGGAGGGAATGACAAAAGCCAAGCACACCAGTCATGCAGAAGGACAGAAAGAAGCAATGGAAATTAGAGAGGAAAAAGAGATTGAGAGAAAAAGGGAAATTTCTTTCTTCCTAGCTTTCTTGCCAAGACCCTACTTAATCAAAAGCCTTTGACTAAGTTATGACTAACATCTCTTGCTCTTTCCCAAATGGGGTTCAAAGCCTTTTTTCTGAAGCCTAAGTACATGCTCTCTGGTGTTGTCAGGGAAATTGTTCCTGGGCACTCCTGCAAGGATTTAAACACTTTTGCTGATCTCTGGCTATTAGAGATCCCAGTGTTTGTCTTATAGTACTGCCTGCACTGTAGTACAGAGAAGATGTTTACTAATGTTTAAAGCCATATCTCTTGTTTTTGTGGGTTTAGGTGTGGTTTAGAAATGCATGTTGGCTTTCAGTGATAATATGCTTTTTTTCATCACAAAGTGCTGGAGGAAGAACAAATACTGCTGCAGTGTATTAGTGATGAGGTTGGTAGGCATCAGAATCTTCTCTTTCCTAGTGGAACACTTGCTTTCTTCTATCCAAGAGGCACAACAAGTATGCACATCTAAGTTCTCTTAAATAATGGACTAAATTAATTGCAGGAACAGTCAGAAAACATTTTCTGCACTAGAATCTTAATGGACAAATTATAACACCATTTGCTTTTTACTTTTTTATGAAGATAATAAGTGGACATAGTTGCAATCAACAAGTTTTTATAGGTGACATATATGTAGTGATATTAATAGCCCATTTCAAAATGTATTCAGTCAACTGGATTTTTTGTAAAGAAGCAATTAGAAATTATTCTAGACCTAGTTGTTACACACTACAAATAAATGTATTGTGGTGCCCCTTATTTGTTCATATTTTTCAAAGATAGATTGCCTACTCTTTATTCTTTAGATGGGTACCTTTCAATGCACAGTATGTTCTGTGAGTCAAGCTTGCATTGCAAAGATGTTGTGAATGCTTTCTTTAAAGCTACTGAAGTTCTGTTCTGCTCTGACTGAGTATGCAAAAACAGCAACTCCTTGTACATCTGATCTCCTCACTATGTTTACCCCAGGTTGTTGAAAGCACCATATTAATATTGAACACACTTATTCTGCTTTTTACTGCTTTAAGATTGTAGAATCAGGTCAGACAGGGAGAATAAAGCTATTTCAATTCGCTCAGATAGCTTTGCCAAACATTCTACCAGCAAAATGGCTTGTCAAGTTGAAACCAAAACCATTCAAATCACAGGAGTGAGTGGAAGCATCAGTGGGAATACATTTGGCAGTCAATGTGATGATAAACCATATATTTTTCTATGAGAACTGTTCAAGAAATATCCACCTAACACCAGAGACAAGTGAAACTGCAAATATCTTGAACCAGTTCTGACAAAGGAAGAGTAAATCAACATGCAAAATTCTGAAAATAAGGGTTATTGTTCACATACTAATTCACTAGAAACAAATCTCTTTTTTAAGAAATCTTGAATAATTATCTCAAAATTAAATTCTTTATTTACTTTTAAATGGGGTTTTGATAACATTTCATTAACATACGTGTGCTTGAAATATATTTTGTTTTATAGAACTCACTTGAGCTATAACCAATATATTTTGTACAGATTTGATTAAAATCATCAGAGTTAAAAGATTTTAGGTAAGTCACAAAAAGATATTTTAGGAAGAAAGCACTTACCATTGCAGTTTTCCCACATTTATAGTTTCCTTTTTAAGTTACATCAATTAGTAGATCCAGATATGCAAGTGTGACTATAACAACAGGACTTTAGCTTTATGTGAAACCAAAGATTACAAAGGCTTCCTAGTTCTACCAAATGACCTCATGACCTTTATGGTTTTGGCTGCATATGGTCAATGCTCTGTAGCTTGGGGCTTATTGTAAATAGCAAGCAGAGGTATTATTTTCCTCTGTCCAAAGTTTTCTATTGAGGAGTGCTCTAATTAGTATTTTATCAAAAATGTGGGGAAGTGAACACTCTGCTTTAGGATCAAAGCCCCTGTTTTTAATTGGTTGCGTTAGAATTGCTAGGCACCATCTGAGCTTGTCTATTGAAGTAAGCATATGAGGAAACCCATATACAGGGATATCTAGATTTTGAATTCCATGTGAACATATAGGGAAAGTTAATCAAGACGGTCGCATTTGTAGCAGACTTAAATGTAAATGCCAAAGACTCAGGTGAGTTCCACATTGAAAACTTCAGCATCTAGGTTTCTGTCCTCATGGACTCAAGGTGATGGACAGAAGCATTGGCAGGCGAATTCTTTTACACTGGTTCCTGTCTACTGACTTTTAAGTCCCCATGAGCTTGTTGTCAGCTTCCTTCATCTGTTGGAGACACTCCAAAGGCTGAGTTATGTGTGCCTGAAAAGGTGCAATCTTCTCCTAAAAACAGGAAATTGCAACTTGTCCAACTGGATTTGAGAGTACAAAGAAGTAGAATATGAGAGATGTGCTGCTGAAGGGGAGATTCAGCATCCTGTTACTGACAGGTCATATTAAATATGTTTAATGATAATGTGGTACTGACAGCTCCCTGGACTGCAAACAGCTCTGAATCAGCAATTATGCATCTTTTGTACATGTAAAAAGCAATAGACCCTTGACTTCTTGTCATGGTATTTTCCCCCCTGTCTTGGAAGACAATCAGGAGCACTGCAAAAATACTTCACAAAGACCTTGAGGAAAGGTGGAAGTAGCAAGTGCCTTTCTTTGCTGAACAGTGAGTTCTAATGCAGCAAAGCCCTCAGAGGGAGGCTGTTTACAGCTTTCCAAATATCTGCCCGTGTTCCTTTCAAAATTTAAGTCTTCTAAGGTCAGTAAATTATTCTCCAGATCCTAGATTAATAGAGGTGAGTAATCTACCTCACTTCATACGTGGTCCTCAGTTCCCAAGTCGCACGTGACGCATCCAGTTCAGAATGGAAGAGAACTTGAGAAGAGGACAGTTTTGTTCTGCAGTGAATATCTGGTTCACAAGAGTTAGCTTTAGACTTCCTTTAGTAGAAAAATATGTGTCTGAATACAATTTTCTTACAGATTTCCGAAATGGAGCAACTGATGCCAAGCATGAAGTAAATAGTCAGCAAGTGAGACCATTTTAAGAATAATCGTTATAGCGCAGTAATATCCAAACAGAAAGTCAAAGCAAACCAAAGACAAGAGAGAAGAAAACCCACAATGCATTAAAGTAGCAATGTCTACCTTGTCACTCTTTTCCAGGTATTCTTATCTTTGGTTTTCTATCCACACCTTTCACTGTCTCCAGCAGCAAGACTCGAGGAAGCGTGGGGATTTTAGAGTACTTAGGAGAAACCACTTTTTCTAAAAGCAATCTCCCTGCACTGACTGCAGCAAAGCTGTGGCTCTACTATATCATACCAAAACTGGTATCCTGGCATACATGCACTGTGTATATACAGTTATGTGCATAAAAACAGAACATGAGGAAGGTAAGGACTAGACTTAGGAGAGGTGGTCTTCAATGCAAGGAATGTTTGATTTAATCAGTATTAAATGGAATGTTTAGCATGAAGTTCTTCTAGAATTGTTATTTTTCTAATGGAGAAGACTACATGAAGGAGGCAATTTTCCTTTAAGGGTACATGTGTACAAAATCAAACAAAACAGAAAGAAAGTAATACTGTTTGTCATCACCTTAAGGCTCCTTCTTTGTAATACTGAACAATCTATGAGCAGATCATAAGTGTTTGTTGTGCAACAGTAATGTTGAGACTGCTTGTGAACAGTTTTCTGTATTTATGCAATGCCTGATATTTGTTTTTCTCATTGTGTTGATTAGTTGTGACTGGTCAGACAAGTCATATGGTGTTGTTTCTGTTCTCAGATTAGAAGAGTGCACAAATTCTCATGTGTCAAGTAGTTTTGCTAATAATTACTCTGGCAGCTTCAAGGCCAAGATGCATGGTAACAGTTCATACTTTTTTTTGAAAATGAATACAAAAAGAGAAGAAGTGCAGATGAAAAGAAAACAAACCCTGAGCAAATAGTCACATACAACTCTTTGCCATTCTTGCCTGTAGAGCTATACACGTGAACGTTATTTTGTTTCTTGTTGAACATGTGCATGTGCTAGGGACCCAGCTCATTACTTTTGCTCTTGAAAAAGTATTTCAAAGGGATCATTTGTGTTTGCTTTACTTTACATTGTGAGTTGGTTTGATGGGTTTTTTTTTTCATTTTTATTTTAATGATTATAAATTCATACCATGTTTTGAGGCCTAAAACCTTACAGCAGAATTCTGGCCACTTCTTTCTGAAGTGCTAAGAGCTTCTATTGTAAGGAAAAAAACACTCACTGCAGAAAGGCTTGAACCATAGAAAACATTGGGCTTACTTTCTAATCACATCTGGATATTGAAATCTTTACATCTTAGCTCTGATAAGAAGTGCTGGCTTTCCAATAAAAACTGGTTTGTCTTAAATCCTTCACAATTTCAAATATTTTTTTGAAGAGCTGACATATCCCTAATTATTTTTATGAAGGTTAGTTTTGTCCCTGGGCCACAACATCTGTAACAATAAAAAGATATTTTGTAGAGTTTCAACAATTTTTATAGAAACTTTATATAATTATATATATAATTATCCAGATGAGTAAAGGCTTTGGGAAAACATTGCACCATGCAGGCTTCAAATAGAAAGTGAGTATCTTTAGATAACAGAAAATCTAATGAAGGGTTTGCATACTGTTTTTTTACCATCGCAGGAAATAAACTCGAGAAGATATTTGTGATTTTTCTTTTATGTTTTCTCATTTTAAAACTTTTATATTAATTTTTAAAAGGCTAATTTTGGGAGGGGTATTCTTATATTTGAACCATGACCATGGAGTATATGACCAGTCTAATTCCTCCTGGTTGTTCTTCTACCAGTTGTTGTTGGACATTTGATGTCATGAGTTTCATGCACTGAAAATGGTTGTATTACTGATACTGAACTCCAAAATATTTACCTGAATCGTACACAGTTCCCCTGCTGGAACATCATAGATTCATGGCATTCACAGGAACCATTGAAATGCTGGGTAGAAGGGACTTATGGAGATTCTACTCAAAAGTCACAGTCAAAGTAGGAAGCAACTGGATCAGGTCAGCCACAGCTTTGTTCAGTCAAGTTAAGGAACTCTCTAAGAATGGCTATTTCACAAATTGTTTGGATAACCTGCTTCAGCGCTGTAATGCCCTTTGTGTAAAAAAGTCTTTCCTGAACCTCCCTGGTGTTTGTTGCCCCTTCTGTATCACCTGACACTACAGAGTACCTCGTCTCTCATCTTTGAAGTAACCCTACATTTATGTATAATTAGTTCCTTTAGATCATCTTTAGCTCATTTTCACCATATTGAAGAAGCCAATCTCCTTCATCCTCTCTACATCATGTCCTACTTCCTAGCCTTTAGTTAGACCCTATTCAGTTCTACCTCACCTCAACAGGGAGGTGCAAAACTAGACAATATATTCCAGATGTAACCTCATCAACAGCAAGCAGAGCATAAGATCTATAGATCAGATGAATGTTCCTTGACCATACACCAGCCCAACACACGATTTGCCTTTCTCATGACAAGAATGGACTGTCTCGGCTCAGGTTCCCTTTCAGAGTGACTCCTTCTTAATCACCTGGCTGCCAGAACCATAATACTGCACAGGGCTGAATGACCTGGCACGCAAAACTTGATGCTTCTCCTTGCTGAATTTCATGAGGTTTGTGCTGGTCCCACTCTCCAGTTTATCAAGGCCTGCTCTTTGTTATGGTAATCTTACCCTCCAATTTAAATTTGCTGAGGGTACACTCCAAAATCATCCAGGTCTTTAATGACTATGGCTAAGCAACAAGGGCTCCAGTGTCAACTTCTGGTGTACTCTCCTAGTTGCTGACCACCAGCCACACCTCAAACCATTGATTATTACACTCTGAACCTGACATATTGCCATTTTAAACTCACCTAACAGTCTGTATTATTTCCTGTATTCTTCAGAGCTTGAAAGGCAAGATTATTTTGCTCTAAATTAATGTCAGGTGTTAGGGAAAGAAATTATATGTGGGTGCTCTTCTGTCATGCCTATTCAAAAATAGCAGCCTTTTAATGTAAGACAGATGGAACCAGGCCCTTCTTTGATGAAGTTAATGGAAAATGTGCAAGGAAATGGCTGTAGAATGGAAGCTATCATGTTATTGTGGCTAAACAAGTGACTGCTTCTCTGCCAAGATGTGATAAGTGAAACACATTAAATCAAACCTCTAGTTAAACCACAGCTCCTTGATGGTGATTTTCTTATGCACAGTTTCTTGGTGGTTTAAGCTAATGGATTTTACTCACCAAATGGATTCTACTAGGGTATGCACTTTTCCAGTTACCACAGCTCAGCTGTAGAGTAGCAATTCAATAAGATAAGCTAATTAAACAGTTTTTGACCTTGTAAGTATACCATACATAAGGACAAATGTTGACCTCATTATTAAAAAATTTATTCAGAAGATCAGATACATTTTTTTTGTTGATGCCTTGGGATGCAGATTCAGGCCTAGAAGGGGTTGGAAACAGAGAATGTTAGAGGGTTTTAATAATAAACTTAAGTGTTAGAAGTGCCATTCTACCAATTTAAATTAGAGACATAATCAGTGCATGGCAGAATTAGTGCGATGGTAGAACTGGCACACAAGTATTTAAAAAAAAAATGGTGTTGCTTTCATTCCTTTTATTTGCCACATACCTAGGGATATGGCTACTGTGAGTTATGCCCTCTGCAAAAAAAAAAAAAAAATCTACATCTATTCCCATGTTTCACCTATTTATCAGGTAATTTTTGGGTTTTGAATCTTGATATATGATTGTTCTCTCTTTTTTTTTTTAATTTTATTTTTGTATTATCTATAAGTCACATGATGTAATGTTTGCTCTTCTTTTCATGAGATATATTTTTCCTTCTTTTTCAATACTGGAGTATTCCAATAGCATTTTTCTAATCATAACACTTAGCCTTGTTGTTTGCCTTTTCAGACATATGACTAGGATATTTTAAAGTAGAGTGGCATGATTGAACAATACGTTTTTAATATGACCTAAGATGAAGAGTGAAAACCTGTTCCAGCTTTGTGCCAGCACTGATTATAAAAGCTCTCATGCAGGAGTACTGCAATTAAGCCTTAGGAGTGCAAGAGTTTTTATGTATTTTGACAATGCCACTGTACCATGAATGATATGACTGCCTTGCTTCCTAGAGATGGAGACCTGGAGAGGGAATGTAAGTCTGAAACATAATTACTGGATAGACTTGGCCTAATAATTAATCTGTTCTTATCACAGCACACTTGTCTTGTTTATAGGGATCCATTTTATCCAAGTAAACAGTCCATAAAATCAAACGGTTATCCTCCCACCTCTCCCTTAGGACACAAAGATATGAAGGAAGGTATAAAAGTATAAGTTGCATGCTGTGTTTTTGTTCTGAACAAACTTTTGATCTTTTGCAGAAATAATTTTTTCTTGCTAGTTTGAAAGGATTCTTTTGGCTCTTACATAAGTATCTTTTTTATTTCTTTTATTTCTTAAAAATCTACCACTCTCTTTTTAAATAAATAGCTTTAAAATATTCTTGAACTAACTCCTTTCTTTCTTTATCTGATTGCTATTGATATTTTTATGCCTTAGAAGTTTTGCCAATAGAGTTCACAGAGTTCAAGTTAAACTGATTCTTATGCAAAGGGTAGAGCCAGGCAAGCTGGAATGAGCATCATAAGGCAAATATTTTGAGTCTGTAACATTAATTTGAGAATCTCCTGGACAGGCTTCTTCTACATGCACGATGTAGAAATTGTTATTGAAGCAAAATGACCTGAACAGTTGAGTCCATTAGCTATTTTGCAGCACTTTAGTAAAAATTAAAAAAAAAAAAAAACTTCACATTCATTTGTTATTACATAAGGAAAAAATATCACTGTCTGCTAGTCTTACTGCTTGTACTGTGCCATCTGTGCTTGTGAAAGTAATAATAAGCAATGAACTGCATATGCCATCTGTAGTCAGATCTTTAATAACAATTAGGTAATAATAATCCCCAAGAAATCACTTGTTAACTGTGATAATTGATTAAATGTAATTATTTTGTATAATAAACTCTAATCAATGTTTTACAATGCTGATAATGTCTTTCTTCACCCAATTTTTTTTCCATAGTAAATTCCCCAGCATGTTTGAGCAGCTGTGCAGGAAAATTACTGATTTTCCTGCATTAATGACTGATTTTCTACCAATCAAAATCCAAGACACAGTCTGCTAGGTTTATAATAATTTTTTTGGTTTTTCTTATGAACAAGGTACAATGTAAATATAAAATAACACTTGGCGAAATTCATTACTTCAGAGTAACTTCTTATAAATTTAAGGATGAACGAAGATTGACAATTCAAGTAAAAAGTTCATACACTCCAGTATCAGTGGATTGTTCTCTAGCAAAGGTGTTTCCCCACAAAATTGGTGGTAACAAATAACCCCAAAACACAGAAGGTGGTTGGTTGATTTGGTTGCAACTCCAATCCTAAGGCCCCAGTCCTGCAAAGATTTAGATCTTAAATCAGATGAAGAAGTCCATCACTTAATTTCCAGTATGTGTCTGAATTCCAGCTCAAACTTAAGTGTGAGTTTCAGTGCTCTAGTACACTGACTCAGTTACACTGATTTCTGCACCGATGAGTAGGGTCTTGTGCTCTTATGGCATATTCATTTTCTTAAAGCCAAGCTCAAGCAACACTTGTGAGATGAGGAATTACATCTGAACAGTAATCTGTAGAACGGATGTCCCAAGAAAAAATATCCTAAAAAGTGTTCAGACACGCCTCTCCAAGAACAAGACCAAGTATTATATTAACGTAATCTGCTATGGCAATATAAGTGGGAAAAAGAAGCTTGGTTTAGTTACTATGACAATACGAATCTCTTCTCTATGACTAATATAATTAAATCACATGCACAGCTTTTAAGAATCTCTTGGAATTTTTTTCATTTTAATTATTAGAGATGCATTACAGAAGGAAATGCAAGACTCAGAATCCAATTTACAGCAGTCAGCAAACATTTATTAGATAGAAGTGATCCTGATTCTCTGCAGTGAGTTCAAACTGGTAGCTCGAAAGCAAACCAACAATCCAGAAGCATGCAGTGCTATAAAATCAAAGGCTAAATTAGAGACCCGCAGGCAATCAAAATGCTGTAATCTCATTGGGATCACAGAGACCTAGTGGGATAGCTCCCACGACTGAAGTGCTGCAATCACAGGAATGTTTAGGAAGGGACCTCTCCAGATGATTTAGCCCAGCCCCGCTGCCCAAGCAGCATTAGATAGAGCCAGTTGCCAGTTGTGTCCAATCAGGTTTGAAATATCTCCACATGTGGAGGCTCCACTGCCTTTCTGGGCAACCTGTTCTTGACTACCCCCACACAAACAGGTTCTCTTCTTGTGTTCGTACTGGATTTCATGGGGTTTGATTTGTGCCCATTACCTTTGTCCTGGCACTGAGCACTTCTGAAAAGAGCCTGACTTGCTAATCTTCATTTGCTCCATTGGGTACTTAGACACTTTGATAAGATACCCCTGCACCCTTTGTTCTCCAGGCTGAACAGTTTCAGCCTTTCCTTGCAAATCCAGGGGGAGAAAAAGAAAAGAATTTGTAGATGAACAGTGATCAGAACTGAACTATTTTTTTAAATTATGTTTCTGTAGAAGAAATATATTCATATAGAGTTTTGATTTTTTTTAGATCTTTTAAATGAAATACCCTAAAACCAGCCCAGCTGAAATATATCTCAAAATCAAAACTCTTAATTTCTTTTGCAGATCTTTGTTTTCAGGTTTTATTGGTTTTTAAGATGAGTTCATAAACTTGCAACTGGCATCCCTGATTTTCACCAGCTGATCCTTGCACATAGACCAAGAACCATGGGAAAAGGAGGAAGATATTACTTTTAATATGCTTAGAATAAGACCATTTATTCAGAAAAGCTTATTCTAGCTTGCTACACCATAGAGTCCCAAAAGAATCTGTTGGCCAGGATATTTAATGTTTGTACAACATAAAACTCATGTGCCTTAAACAGTAAATATTGATTTTGTCATTCAGGAAAAATATTTGTTAAATATGTACATGAACTGTATACATTACTTGCCTGAAGTTCTAGTGACATGGAAATCAAATTTATTTTTTCTTTTCAGTAAGTAACCACCTGATCCTGAAGTGATACTAAATGTCATTTATGTGTGTCCTTAATTTTTGAGTCCATTTCAGGTTGACTTTCTTCTTCAGAAATAAATATAAGTTTTGCTGGAAAAACATGCTGCATGTACATTTAAAAATTCAGAGACCTGACATTCTTTAGATTCACAACACATATTTTGCATTTTCCTGGTATGTCCCATGAGTTTTTTGAACACATAGGGCTTCCAGTATTACTCTGCATATGCTAACTATTTTCAAGCAAGTACTCTTGGTATATGGATGTCATATAAATGCTAATAGAGTGATATAATTCCCAGTGCTTTTCAATTCATGTGAATATTTCCTACCCTGTGCTTAATATTCTTTACATTTAGTATTATTTATTTGTTATATTTTCATGGATGTGCAAAATAAATAGGGGAAAGTGAAAATTTATATCCAGTGTTGATGTAAATTTCCACTTTTCTCAAAATGGTTTGTGCTGGTTTGGACAAATTTTGAGGAAAATATCCTCTGTTGGAAGGCAGGATACAACCACCCCTCCCCTCCAGGTTCAGGAAAAAAAAGAAATTTTCCTCGGAGGAAAGTGAAAGAGATAAAAACTATTTATTTAACAAACACACTTGAAAAGGATAATAATGCTAAATAATGAAACCTCTCACTGTGGAGAGAAACCTGGGAAGATTTCAGAGTCCTTCTGTAGGTGTGGTCTCTCTCCTCCTTGGAGCTGGGTCGGTGCGGGCCCACCTCCAGGGCCTTGGTGGAAAATTCTCCCGATGTGTTCTGATGTTGAAACAGCCCAGAGGAGAAGAAGGGAAAAACCAAAGTCCCAGGAAAACAAAGTTCAACTCTCTGTCTCCCTCCAGAGAAAAGGAGCCAAAAGCTGGCTGAAAAGCAAGAAGGGTGCTTCCTCCGCTCCTGCTGCCGCAGCCAGAAGCTGAGGAGATTGTGTCTGTGTCCTTGAATAACTGTTTTGAAAAGTTCGCTTGGTTTTTTTTCCTCTCTCCCCTCTCAGGCTCAGTTTAAAGGCACAGAAAGGCACAAAGTTAATTTCTGGGCATAGAGCAGTGATAGGGGATACACATCATAAAGCCACCCCAAGACACGGTTATTTTTGTTTTAAAATATACAGAGAGATTATTGCTTGTAGCTCAAATTCAGTTTCAGAAATGAACTACATAATAGGTTTGTTATTGGAGCTTACATTAAAATCTGTCCCAGCATCATTAAACTAAGATAAACATAACAGTCAAAATAGAAAATGCTCAGAAAAAATATAACCCAAAACAAAGAAAAGATTGTGGACCCACCACCAGTGTTCTTCTCTAGGCAATACACAGAGTATTCTATCGCAAGAAGATGAAGGTAGAGATAGAAATGCTTGAAGCAGCATGAAGGGCTTTTTGAGAAAGTTTTGTCAGTTCAGCTGAAAGTGAAGATGCCAGACCACAGCACAGTTTTTATCCCAACATGTTTAAAACAGATTGCCTATTTTCTTGCTGTAGCTACAATGAAATTCCATACATACACTTCTACAAATGAAAGGAAACAATGAGTGCTTTCCCATATTGTAAAACACGCTGCTTCAGCAAGCTGGCACGAGGAGGTATGAGCCCTTTTTCCAACAGCATAAGCCAGGATAATTAGTAGCATACCTGACAGGACTATGGGAGGATTGAAACTATATTTTTACATTTCTGTGGAGCATCATCAGTATTATAAATAACAATACATACAGCTTGTTCCCTTGCAGTTCCATCAGCAGCTGTGCAGTAGTTAATGTTTAATAGATAGACAGGAATCAATTCACATCATTTTCAGAATAGCCCTTTAGCTGTCACAGTGACTGTTGATCACCTTACACCGAGACTCAGCCACTTGATTCCCTCAGCCTATAATTGCAATATGAGGTATGCATTTTCCCTGACAGAGCCACAGTTTAGCCCAGTATGTGTTGAAAATTATGGCTTTGCTTTGCAAGATGGGTGATTTCAGAAGGACCCAACTGATTCCCATGAAGAATAATTCGTCTGGATATTACCTTATGGCATGATTTACATACTCCAGAGCACAGACTAGCCATCAAGGAGTTTTCAAGTGGTGGCTCTCTGTTTTGATAGCTTTACTGATGTTTTACATTAACATAGATAACATAAGTACTGAAAATCTGATGGCATTTTTAGACTATAAGAGAAGTGTTGCAAAGCAAGGGTTAATAGTACTGTAGCTACCTATCTGTTTTTAATTTTGGAGACTTAAATCTTTATCCCATTAATAAGGATGTTCAAAAGACACTCCAGCTTGCATTTGTTCATTCTTTTCACTTTAAGCCATTATGACTGTGCTGGAATGACTTAAATATCTCCCTGTGGGCTCCACAAGCAGGTTGCGAGCTAAGAGATGACAAGAGGTGAACTGTTCTTCAGCACAGAGGGAAGGAGAAGTGAGTAGACTGACCCACACAGGGGTTTAGAATAATAAATTGGAATAAACCAAGTAGTGGATGCCACTGGATAATGCTCAGTAATAAACCTCTGGCCAGCTACAGTAGAGGTTTTCACCTTACCCTCGCTTTCCACCATGGACAAAAAAGCAACAGGAAGACTTTTTTTTTGGTAGCACTAAGACCTCACTTGACATTGTCAAGCAGGTCAGTGCAAACATAAAAATCTCTGACCCACCTTTTTGGGTGCCAGGACAGCAACCCAGCCTCCTGGGAAGGGACAGTAGCTGGTGCCCTGTATTGTTAGAGTGCACAGATGCTAACAGGGGTGTGTGTCAGCTGGAAAGGCTTTTCCACAGTCTTTGCAAAGTGATGAAGGAAGATGGTATGGCAAACAAACTGCTGAAGGAAAGCAAAAGGGTCTTCAGACAGAAGAATCCCTAAAAGTTTCGAAAGGATGATGCCTTCCTTAAAGTAAGCATAAGATGAATGATGACATGATTCCTCAGAACTGGAAGAAACAAAAAGTGCTCTTTGAGGCTAATTGTCCTTTTTCTATTCGGTTTTCAAAACTAGTTTTGAAAATCAAGCAGTGATGCTGAAAAGCTCCCATAAAATTTTGGTGCTAAAATTACAGCATTGATCTGCCTTAAGGGAAAAATTCACAACCTTGCAGAGAAATGGTAAACCAGCAAAGTCAAGAAGGCAATCATAGCTAGAGCTGCTAGGGAGAACCAACTTTTTATAAAATAATCATTGGTGAAAGCACATTTTTTTTCATACATTATTGTAAAACATGTCATGTATTCCCTGCCTGAGGATTCTCACAAGGAATGAAGACAGCATCATACTACACACTTGCCATGAAATTACTTGTCTTCTGCAACGTTGAAAGAAACATTTCTCCAAAATGTTACATATACTGAAGACATTTTTCCTTTACTCCTTCCCTTTTGGCAAAATCAGACTCTCAGATAGCATGTATCTGCTTCAAATTCACAGAAGAAATTATTTGTGTAATCCTGGATTTCCACTCCTTCCCAGCAGTTTTACTTTGTTCCTCTACCCTTCTTCCCTACAAAACTAACTTTTAAGTCATTTGCTTCTTACATATTTACTGCAAAAGTAGAGGTTGAGAATAATTTGCAGCTGGGAATAATAATTTATACACCAGTTCTGGGATGGTTTTTAAGGAAAGTAGTGCATTGCAAAAAAATACAGAAGTTTTGATTCAAAAACCTGAGGAAGCTGAAAATCCCAAAGGCATTGAAATTAAAAGCATGAAATTAAGAGCTAAGGCTTCAGTGGAAGCCATGCTTTGAAATGCTTTATAAATCTGGATAATGCCAGACCTCTGCCATCCCCTTGCAGGAGAGAGTGGCTCAAAAGACAGAGCTGAACCCATGCAATGGTTGCTTGACACAGTTTTTCAGAGCTCTCTGTGTTAGGAGAAACTAATGGTGGAGTCAGATACCTGTTTTGTGCAATCCTTTGCATGGGCAGAAAAGGTTCATATGGCCTAATCCCCCTAAACCCTGTGGCAAAGCCAGTAGGATGCATTGCTTTGTCGTCTGCTGCAAGTCTTTCTCTACAAGAGTTTTATCATTTTCAGGAGTGTTTTGAACTGCTTTTGCATTGTTTCTACACTCTTTGTGCTGATGGTCTCACCAGCACCCAGTCCTCCTCCTTGCTTTCCTCTTAGCATGCTGTTACTTCTCTGCCTGTGCTCAGTATGTTTCTGCTGTTTCTTTCATATCACATTCAACCAATCCCTCTTACTTCACAGCACCAAAAGATTTTTGTTAAATTTTACAAGCTACTCCCTGCCCACTCTTACGCAGTAGCTTCTTTTGTTTAGATTATTCTTAACCTAAGGGGAATGAAATTGCCTTCTCATTTAGCCTGGAATATGAAATGAATAGGAAATATAACCACGCAAAATGGATGCACTGGCAGATTTGGCATAAATTCTAGGTAAAAGCAGGTTGTCACAGAAACAAATTATCTAGCTGCAGGGACAGAGTGGAAGGGTTGAACTTCAAACTGAACAGACTCAAAATGTATTAAGATCTACCAGGTTTGCAAAGACCGGTGGAGATCTGCGGCTGTACCTCCACAGGAAGAAAAGCATGGGTTTGTCTCAGATACAAACTTTATGTGTTTTATAACAAAATGTTGAACATAATCCAGCACTTTGGCAAGAAAAATCTTGTGGCAAAAGATATGTCAACTGCTCCTGTTCTATGGAAAGAGTATGATTTTTTTTTAAATTTAGTCATGGTAGTCAACTTAATGAAACACAGTACTTTTTTCCACCACACTCAAGGTTTCTGTGGAAGAAAATCAGACTTTTGGTATGCGGTCTGTTGATCTAGATTTTCCCCATGATCTCCAAAATAGTCCTTATTGCAGATGAATAGTTCTCTGTCTCTATGAAGGTTATAAAGAACTTTCACAGTAGTGTTGGAGCAATGAATAACAGCTCTTACAGATTGAAGATTGTCAGAAAGACCACAAAGATAAAAATCAGGGCATTGATTTCACTGATTTGGCAATTTAGGACACATTCCCTCCTCTACATTATTGTTCTCATTTGAAGTAACAGCGCAGTTTTGAAGGACTTCCTTGATTGTCCCTTTCTATCAGTTTGATTGGCAAAGCAGTTTTGTTGCAAAAATGAGACTCCCTTCAGAAGAATGAAAGCTTGTATCTCTGTTCTAGATGTGAGTCTTCATATTAAAACCACAACAAAATTGACTGGGACTTGTCCAGAGCAGTAAGGGAGAAAAACTGATCTGGAGGTGGAAAAGCCTGGAGACTGTCTAGCAACCCACCTGCAGAATCTGACCCTATCTGGAGAGCCTGTGCTTCCAGGAGACCATCGTCTCAGAAATCTTCTGCACAGCTGTTTCACAGGTACCTGCTTTGAGCCCTGTCAGGTACCTCTGAGGCCCAGAAAAGAGGATTCCACTACCGGGTCTTACCCTGTGGTTCTCTTCCCTCTCATGATTTGTGGTCTAATGTTCTGATTTTTGGAATAGCTTGTTTTCCTAACCTCAGAATGAGCTAAAATCTCATGCAAAATTCAAACAAGATTGATTACAAGACTCATCAAGTTTAGGACATTCAGGCCAAGCTGCAAAATAAAATCAATGCCAGTTGCTGCCTTTCATAATCTGTTTACTTCCTGACTCTGTGATGCTATTAAAATGCTTCATCTCCAAGTAATCTTATTGGCCTTTGCATTTATGCTACAGCTGACAGGATTAGCTCTGAAAAGCACTTACATATTACCTGTGATATAAACAAGGAGATTAGTGGATGGTCCTTTGGACTGAAGCTATTATTTTCTTTGTAATTCATGTACTGGATTCCAGAGGCAGAACATATCCCCTTGTACAGTTAAAATGCTTGTCACAGGGGCTGCAAAGAACCTACTCCTCCTGTCAGAAGGCCTCTTAGAACTCCTTCTGTGAGAAAAATCTCTTCGCCCCCGAATTTAGACAGACTATTTGAACATCTGGCTCCAGTGTAGCCTGTCCAGCAGCAGTCTCCAAGAAGGTGCAAGGAAACAAGGAGGCAACAAGCTGACATGGTTTTCACCCACTCTATTTGTCTAGTTGGAATGTGGGGCCATCTTCGCAGCCTAAATTTTATTCATCTGCTAAATAAATTTTGCTGGGGACCCTAACTTCCCATGAGGAATACAACCCAGGGATTCAGGGAGCTGCTGCCGTACTAAAGATCTCAATGAATATTTGCTAAACTTGGGAACTAGAACACATTATATATGTGATATGTGATACATTGTAGATGATATTGTAAAAATATACAAACAGAGAACCATTTCTTATTGTTTTTGTTATGTTTACCAGCAGAGGCATATTCTTCAACTTAGGCTACTACATGGTGTATGAGCATTTGGTTCTTGTGACAAGGTCTGTTTTCTAAAAGAGGATATTTATTTTTCTGCAGTGCTAAGCATTCATCCTTTTGTCGCTTTCTTGGCTTAGATTGCTGAGGTTATTTTGAGATCAGTTTTCATCTCCTAGTTAAATCATATGGCTGCTGGTTCAAATCCAGCTTGGGTCAGTAATTCTGCCATATACATGAAGCAAGTTCTTGGCCTGAGCCAATTATTCCTGCTGAAGAGGTTGTCATGCTACAGGGAAATAATAGCAGCTCCCCTGGCATTTATCCTACCAGCTTCACTAGGGACATTACTGAAGAGGTGTACGGGATGATCTCTTCAAGCTGGGACCGAAAATTGTGTTGCCTTTGTAAAAGCACTGTGGAAAAAAATCAGTAGGCCATTCACTGCAAAAGTGAAAGAGTTAATCTACATGCTAATAACATCCTTATTTCCTTACAGATGCAAATATTTTAATTAAATTATATAAGTAACAATGGTGACTTATCAGCCATAAAAGATCATTAAGGAAAATTAGAACTACTCTAAAATAAAAAGAAGTACTTAAAATTTTTTAACATTAGCTGTGATCTTCTTCCTTAAATGTTTCCTTCCTTGCTTTAAAAAAAAATAAATCTTTGTTCTACACTGATGTTTTAGTTCCAACCAGCTACAAGTGAGATCTGACTGATTTCAGCTAGTTAATGCTGACAAGCTTTGTTGTGTGATTGTATTTAATCTGGAAGGGTCTCTACTGTCAGAGAAAATTTTAATCTTGCTAGCACTTGCCGAGGCAGCAGGGAAGCCCTTTCTGTCAGATTCATGCCTCACATTATATCTGGAGACTTTTCTTCTTTCCTAACATGTATTTCCAAAACATATTTTAACGTTCCAACCAGATGTGTAGTTTTGCCATCGTGACACCTGGTAGTGGGAATGGAAAGCTGTTAGCCTGTTCCCAAAGGTTATGCAATGTCAGGCTGTGAGAGCAGCAGTGTGGGGCAGGGGGACAGCTGGCACTGTAACCCTCCCGTCACCCCCTTGGGAGCGTGGATATCCTTGTGGCAGTACATTAAACCTCTGCTGAGCTGGTCCCAGTCCTGCACCTGGTTCCTACACCCGCCAGTGCCATGTGCTCGGGCTGCCACACCAGCTTGATCCGCCTGTGCCTGAGAGCCACCGGGGGGGCTAGCAGGAAACAGCCTGGATGTGAGCACGGTGTCCTGGTTGGGAGGAAGGGTTTCCTGCCCAGAAAGCACTGCCAGGCTGTCACGCTCAGCAGTGCAGAAAGGTGCGCTCTGATGGAGAGCTGGAAGCCTGTCATGCTGGGGGTGGCAAAGGACAGAGGTTGCCCCACAGTCACTCCCACTCCCGGCTGTCTCCACGCTCCGGGATGAAGCAGCTCCAGGGCCGCTCAGAGGTGCCCACCCAGGCTGGATCTGCTCTACTGCCAGGAAAGCATATTCCCACTCTGCTCACTAGCAAAGCAGCTGGGGGGGTTCAATGCAGAGGGACAGAAGCAAATCGTACAGCATCAAGGGTTTCCTGCCAGCAGACAGCCAGCAACCTATGCCCAAGAGGGGCTTTGATGCGTTTCAGTGAAAATAGGGGAGCTAAATGGAGCTGATAACCTGTCCTTTTGCATCACACTCCAGGAATTACCCGGATACTCACTTACTCGAGAAACAACATGGGATCTAAATAAATAAATAATGAAATAAGCCTTGTACCATTTATAAGTAATGAAAATGGAATCTGCCTGATAACATGAACCCATCAGTAAACAATAATGCTTCAAAAGGATACTGACAGAGTCAGTAGGCCACAAATTTGGACTTTTGTTCTCATCTCTTTGTAAGAGCATGTCGATCTCCTAATATCAACTTACGTGTTTGGAGCAACCTTATCATTCTGTAGCAAATAAAGCAGCATTGGTTTTGTAAGGAAATAAAGATAAGAGCATTAGCATTGCTGCAGTCATGAGCTTTCTGTCAGAATATGAAAAAGGCATAAATCAGCAAACAATAAAAAAAATTAATATCCAGATTTTTACTAGAACATTATAAAACGCCCAAATAAAATGTCTTTTCATGTTTTGAAAAAGGACCTCAGGTTACTCACTGAGACTGTAATTTCATTTTTCAAGCCATGTATATACGCCCATTCTGAATATGATTGATGAAAGAAGGGGTGGGGTCTTGTGTCTTCATGAAAGAAAAACACTTCATTCGCTGCCGCCTTCTGAATCAGTTTGCACCCTGTGCAATGGAGTTGATATCCTGACACTTTCTAAAGACATCAGAATCTGCAGATGAAATATAAAGACCAAAAATATAAATAAGGAGAACATGTGATTAATTATTTAACAACTGGAATAAATAACACAAATTTTATTTTTACTACCTCGTAGCCTGAACTTCACAGTAAAGTTGAAATTTGAGACAAAAATTTGGAGAAATTTGAATGTGAATTTTTCTTTAAAAGGAATGACTAGATTAGTCTGGGGTGGGGGGAGAGGTGTGTTTTTTAGGAAAAATAGGAAGCATTTTATAACATTTTATCTGATCTCCAGAGGAAGTAAAAAGAAACCAATTCTCCCTTCACACAACTTTTTGCTAAAAATTAGTGCAAATATTTATTATGCAAAGAATTTCTCAGTCATTCTGCTGAGAAGTAGAGGTTTTTAATAGGTATGCTTTGCTGGCTGTAGTGATAGCAGAGCTATTGTTCTGTTAAAACAGGAAATAAAAATAATCACTATTCAATAAAGTTTTAAACAGGATCACTAATGACAAAGAATGTCAAATAGCCATTAAATTTCTGAAAATGAAAACCATCTGTCCATTACCCTTTCACTGAGTCTAGCTCAATGTGTCATTTTAAAGTGTTCTATCAAGCTACATCAGTCATTTTTCATTACACTACTCCCATAACATCCAGGGACATGGCAGGCACTTCCTGGAACTGGGCCTGCTCCAGCTCAGCCTTTCTACAGCTTTTTCAATGACCAACTTTCCCACAACATCTTTAGTGCATGCTAAATTAGAGGCCTGATCCTGCAAATCTTAGGAATATATTTCAATTTTAAGGGCTTTAATAAACTCCTATTCTGTCAATTCCCAGGCAAACTACCTCTGACTTCCAAGGAGGCTGCCTGACAACTGATTAAGCACAGCGTAAACCTTCAGGGTTTAGTCCACTACTTTCAGTGTGACTAATAAGAACTATTAACCTGAATAAGGGAAAGAAATACATGGCATCAGGCCGTGATACTGCAGGCATTTGTCATCACACCTGCAGCTTACAGCTGGAGCTGTAACTCCAGTGACAAGATTCTCCAATCATTCTCCTTGCAAACATTTTCATCTTGAAATCAGTCCTATTTGGGAAATTATTGAGGAAGTGACATATTTTTCTGCCTTCTTTTCAGAAGAAAAGGGGCTATTATCTCAGAAAGCCTGAAATGTCTTGCAAGGTAAAAAGCAAGCAAGCTCCAATGAAAAATGTCTTGTTGGAAAGGTCTAATTGCTATGCAAGAAGTATTCTTGCTGCAATATTTGGTATCTCTGCAATATTTCTTTGTTTTAAGCAGAGGATGAGGTATATTCTCCTTGCTTGTTGATAGACTTTGAATGAATTAATTAATTAAGGAGAACAAAACTTTTTATCTATGCAAGATGAAGATTGATTGTATTACAGCTATGTCATATACAACTCCCAGCTTTTCTGGGAAAAAAGAAAAAAGAAAAAACTTGATTTGGAGTTGTTGTTTCTTTTGGCTAGTGAAGTCACATGTTTTTGCTATACTTTTTCTTGGAGGAGAAACCTTACCATGAATATAAAAGATAAATAGTCTAAATGTAATTCATTTATCCACAGTTTGTAATTTTATGTTAGATAGTGGCGAGACAAAATTATTTTAACAGAATATATGAGTAATTACTCTTAAATTCCATGCCAGACTGTTCTCTCAACTTTAACAATTTCTCTTGAAGTTCATTAAAACTCAGGTTGCTGCAATTTTCACTGCCAGATTGGGCACCATTGAACAGTCTTGATTAGTCCAGAACATGCAGGATTATTTCGGGTAATGGTATCATTTAGAAACTTTTGAGATGTTGTGTAAATTTTTTCTGTGGGAATTATTTTAGACTAGGAAGTACTTGAAAGGTCCAGTAACAGCTCCAGATAAGAAGTCAGTGTGGTCTTTCCAGTGAAAAAAAAAATAAAATATGTATATTTGAGTATGATATCTGATTATCTATATAGACTGAAAACTGGCTTCCATTTGTCAAGTTTACAAAGAGAACTGTAGGAATTTAAAGATGATTAAAATATAGTAGAAACACTCCTTGGTACACATTATAGTGTCTGTTATCTGGAAGAAAAAATTCTAACAATTTACAGGAAAAACCTTCCTGTTCTAGAATTGGAGGCAGTGAAATGTCTTTTTCTTGTTGCCTTTTTTTCTCTTTTCATTGTTCTGCTAATATATTTCAAGTCCATGAATAAAAATTAGTCATTTCTATTATTGTTTCTTGCCAGCTGCAAGGATCTACTAGTTCAAACACTTTGAATGTAATAAAAGTAATGTTAGACAGTGGAACCTGGTGATGCATAGATAAGATGTAGTTTTGTTGGTTTTTTGGGTTTTTTTAACCCTGTCCTTCTGGCATGCAGCCATATTAATCCTTATTTTCAGTTTAAATCAAAGCATTATCAAGTTATGACTCCAAAGACTGTTAACAGGACAGAGACTGGAAAAGAAGTATTGTACATTTAGAAGACTCAATCAGCTCGGTGCAGCAAATTAATGAGAATTACCTTTAGTCATAGACCAGCAGGTAATAGTATTTGAGAAACCACAAAAAAAAAATCCTGAAAATTCTTTATTTAGTATCTTTTAAGTATCTGACCATTACAACCACTTTTTGAAAACATCTACACATTCATGAAGTACACAGAGACCATATCTTTATAAACGAGTGTAGCTCAGTAGTTAGAAAGTGAGATCTACTTTGTGGTAGGCTCATCTATTTGAAAGGAAACAACTGTCTTTTGCACAAAAAGAAAAAAGACTGCAAAAATGGTAATTTAGTCTGACCAAACATATAAACCAGATTGGATGATTCATAATTATCTTAGTCAAAACTTCTGATTGAACTATAGAAGTTATTGCTCAGAAAAGAGGTCTGTCTACAGCCAGTTTGAGACAATCAGCCACAATGGAGAAGCAACAATACCCACAGGCAAGTTCAGGTCATCATTTATTATCCACATTGATACAAGCCACATATTAACCCAATTGGAACTTGCAAAATTTCATCTTCTAAATACAAGTATCAAGGCACTATACAGGCTTACAACATTACCTTTGATTTCCTATCTGGAGACTTCAAATTGCAGCTGGCCAGACTATTCATTCTGAACTGTCAAGAGGTATGCCTCTTTTTATTGTTTATAGTTAAACATTGATCATGAATTTTATTATAAAATCAGATACAGTTTTGTGTTGGTTGGAACCTTAAAGATCATCTAGTTCCAAACCACCTGCCATGGGCAGGAACACTTTCACTAGACCAGGTTGCTCAGAGCCCCATCTAACCTGGCCTCGAACACTTCCAGGAATGGGACATCCACAGTGTCTCTGGGAAATCTGTCCCACTGTCTCAACATCCTCATTGTAAAATATTTCTTCCTTATATCCAATCTAAATCTAACTTCTTCCAGTTCAAAATTCTTACCTCTCATCCTATCACCACACTGAGTTCCTGATAGTGTCTCTCCAACTTTCCTGTTGCCCTGCCTCAGTTACTGAAAAATTCTAAAGGTCTCCCTGGAGCTTTCTTTTCTCCAGCATGAACAACTCCAACTGCCTCACCCTGTCTTCATGGGAGAGGTGCTCCAGCCCTCTGGCCATTTTTGTGGCCCTTCTGTGGACTCACTCCAAGTCAGTTTCTTTCTTAAGCTGGGGGCCCCAGAGCCAGACGCAGCACTGCAGGTGAGGTCTCATGAGAGCGGAGCAGGAGAATCCCCTCCCTTGGCCTTCTGGCCATGCTTCTTTTGATGAATCCCAGGATTCAGTTGGATTTCTGGGCTATGAATGCACATTAGTGGGTCATAGTCAGTTTTTCATCCACCAGTGGCCTCAAGCCTGTCTCTCAGGGCTGCCCTCAATCCACTCATCACACGGCTTGTATCCATGTTTGTGATTGCCCCAACCCATGTGCAGGACCTTGCACTTGGCCTGGTTGAATTTCACGAGGTTTGTACACGTCCACTTCAAAAGCCTGTCCAGGTCCCTCTGGATGTCATCACTTCACACCAGCATGTTGACCATGTCACAAAATTTGGTGTCATGGGCAAAACTCCTGAGGGTGCTCTCAATCCCACTGTGTCAACAAAGATGTTAAATAGTGCTGGTCCCAATACCAGCCCCTGAAGAGCACCACTTGTCACCGGTCACACTCGGACATCAAGCCATTGACCACAAGTCTTTGAGTGGGAACAGCCAATTCCTTATCCGCCACTATTTTTATTATTATGCATTTTTGTGTATTTGTAGTAATTGCATAACAAATGAGAACCCTGGACTTATTTGAACTGGATCTTATTGTGCAAATTCAGGTCTCAAATTCAGAGTGTTTTTTTCACTTCACCGAGCAGTTGCAGCACCCTGATATCTCACTGCGTGATTGGTCACACCATTAGTTATTTTAACAAAGATGTGAGATGCATAAATGCTTTAATTCCTGCCTCAATGAGCTAATGGATTAGTCTCCAATGGGAATGTAACTATGGGGTTTGACAAAACAATAGCCCAGATGAAAAACAGTAAGATACAGCACACAACAGGATGGGTTATTTCTGTAGGTAAATTAAAATGAATATGCCAAACATGGGGCTGTTTCAGGATTTTACACATTGATTTGCAAGAATAAAAATTAGGGTAGTTGGCTAGCATAGAGAAAACACTATGATTTGTGGAGTGTGCAGTAAAGCATAAAAAAAGTTTTCAAACCAGTCAAAAAAGAGACTGAATGAAAGCTGCCATCTTCAGTGTGGACTGTGCAAGGGTGACGTGATAAGAGGCTGCCCATCAAAAGCACCACACAATGTACAGCAATGAAAAGTACATAGACAAGTTGCCTACTGACAATCCCTATATCTCATAGTTAGAAAGGCCTGTAGAGAGAGTGTGAAGTGGCTACATTCCTAATATAGGCACCCTCAATAACCCCATAATTAACACAAGATGAATTCAGAACCTTGAGCCTTTTAATAATGCAGGGCTAGCCAAAATTTCACCCTGCAGGCAGAGAGACAGAAGTGTGAAGATCATTTCGGACCTCAGCACACAATGTCTCCAGCTGTTCTTAGAGGCTGATCCCTCTCCCTAGGTATTGTACCACACTACAGGCACATCATCCTGCCTTTTGAGGTTGAAACACACTAAATGTGTCACTGGAACAGAGAGTTTGCTACTACGTCATCCCTGTCCTCGTGTTACACCACCTCCCTTTGCTGCTCCTGCCTGAGCTGGGTGATGTATCTGAGGTTCCTTGAAAGCCCCTGGCATTCACACCTGCTCTTCTTCTCATCTCAGAATATCCACATCCTTAAATCATGCAACCGAGTGGCACTCAGTGTCTAGGTGAGAACAGCCTGAGTGAGGCTTTGCATTGTTTAGTCAGAAATACTGTCTTCACTCATGAATTTCCATCTCTGTTACGATAAATGCACTCCTCCAGGCAAATTAAAACTGATTGCATGAATATTCGTAGGCAAAGAAAATACATTAGTCTACACATAACAGGATGAAACATACTCATTTGCAAATAGATTTTCCTAAATATTAACCCAGTTCCTCTTTAGAAGATGGAATCATCAGGTTTGTTGGGTTTTTTTCTCTACTTGTCTGACATTCCCTATGTGCATTTTCACTGATCTGTCCCCCATCACCATAGTCATTGTTGTGCTGTGCCATGAAATACTGGAAGTATGGCAAGCATAAAATTGCTCTTATGTTCCTGTTTCATATAGAAAACATTTGTCAAAAAACTTGTTGAAGGATGTTGTGAATATTTGGAGCAGAACAAGGAATTAAACATAAATTTCCAACTTCACTGCTGGTGACATCTCCTCAGCATTATCCCTGGCACTTTATTCTGCCAAGGGAAAATTTAAAAAGTGCATTTTTAGTTTGCTGTCCTACCAAAGACCAAGTCTTAAAACACTACAGCCAGAGTTATTGTCCCAGGCCATACAAAGAACAAGTATGCAGATATTGTGGTGCACATAGGAAATATCAAAAGTTTTATATATTGCAAGGAAGGGAAGAGGTGCTGAGATTTAAATGCAGGAGGTGGTATGGAAACAGCCAGAGGTAACTAAAGCAAAAGAGAAGAGGAGGTAACACTGTGCTGACAGAGCAGCCTCTGTATGGGAAACTAAAACTATGAGCAGGAATCACTGGAAATCAGGCTTCATCCCTTGCAGTGTACATGGAATTATTTGCTCAGAAGTGAGGTGCTTGCACATTCTTCTAAAGAACTGATTAACTGGGGGTGCTGATCCAGTGCTTTTGCATTGGTTCTATGAAGGAGAGTTAATGGTACACATTCTAAAGGCAAATAAATGTGTTGGCTTTCTTTCTTTTTCTTTCTTTTCTTTCTTTCTTTCTTTCTTTCTTTCTTTCTTTCTTTCTTTCTTTCTTTCTTTCTTTCTTTCTTTCTTTCTTTCTTTCTTTCTTTCTTCTCCAAAGTCTTTGTTGCTCAGATAAGGAAGGCTTTACACTTAACCTGTAATTCACTGCATTTTTCTTGTCTTTTCCAGATCACTAGATAATAGCAAGGCCTGCTAGCTCTCAGTAACTTGTTTCTGACACCTTACTAGCCTTTCCTGTGACTGAAAAAAGGTTTGTTTTAAAGGAAGGAGAAGGTGTTCTCCAGTACCCACAGCTTGTTCACAGTATTAAAGCAGATTAGGGCAAAAAAGCGAGAAATTAATTTCTCAGTTATTTTAAGAGCAGGTTTGAAGCCACATGCAGGCAAGGTAACAGTGGTAACTGTACTGTCAATAATGACACACTCAGAAACATATAAAAGAACTGTTTTAAAGTCACAACACAGCTATGCGTGTAAAAGGTGTCATGTCATATTACACAATTTTTTAAAGCATATTTTCGAAAGATTGCAGAAACATAATTCACCGTTGTAAATAAATTAGTTGCTGAACCCTTGGTTCTTTTATAATGAGCTCATCAAATAACCTAAGAAGCTGTCTTGCCCTAAATGGAGTGCTCCTTAGGATCTCTGACAAGTGACAGCAATTTACAGATTGATACCTGACAGCTTTTATTTGCATCAGAATCCTTTTTTCCCATGAGCAGTTCCAGGAATAGTTCGTAGGACAGAAACATCTTATAAAAATGGCATTGCTTAATCTAAAATAGTGAAATACTTTGTTTTGTTTCTCCTCATCTACAAAATCTTCAAATTATGAAGAATTGTTTAAATTGAGACAAAACAATGAAGGGATCAATATTATTTCAGGTTTCAGGAAAATGTTTTGGAATTTTATAAACATAAAATCTAAACCATATAAAAACTTGCCTCCCTTGGCTCTTGTCTTCTTTGATCACTGATTTATTTTTAAAAAGATGGGCTCAATATTACATAGATTGTGTAAACAAGCTTATATGAATTCAACTACATGTCCTCCATTAAACAGACTTTTTTACTCTAAGGTGTTGATGAGAGTGCTTATCGATAAACAGATAGATTTATTCATGAAAAGTGCATTCTGGCATTTGTTTTGTTAAAAATAATTAAAGCAAGGCATCTCCTTTAATTTGAGGCTGGTGAGGGGGTTGTTTGTGTGGGGTTTAGATCTCATTTAAAAACCTGGTTCCCCTTTTCTCGTACTAATTGGAATTGTTTCAAATATGCCTGTCACACAATGACAGACTGTTGTAATACGTTCCTAATGAGGGAGTTAAATACATTAAATAACTTTCCAATGGATTTTTGGTGGTGGTGGTGGTGGTGGTAGTGGTTGGAGAGGTATTTGTTACTGTTTCTCATTTTCTTACCTTTTCAGTTCAAATTGGAAAGCAAATAAATAAACAAACCCTGAGCCCATCAAATACTAACCCCATGTGAAAAAACTTGCATAATGCAGGGGAAGGAAAAGACAAATAGTGCTTTTAAAGATAATTACGAGCAGTCACCTCGACATTTCTTCCCTACTTGACTGAAATAGTCTGTTTAGAATGTATTATGGAAAACGCCTGACCTGTGAACTAAACCAAACATGCTGTAAATGTAGTGGAATCTTTATTAATGTAAATTAGAGAGCCCGAATATTTTGTTGCATGGGGGTCAGTTGGAAACACTGTAATCTAATTACTCTTCAGTTTCATTTATGTGCACAGACATTTGCTCCTGTAACAGGGAAGACTGTTTCTTTTGGCAGCAGCGACGATGTGGAAGCCTCCAGTATTTGGAGGCTGATAATAGGACTAATGTGCTGGCGCCCTGACAGAGGGCACAGGAGGGCATGCTATTAGATAAGTGTTTCTGCTACATTACCCAGACAGCATTGCCCTTCACAGAATGTTCCAGCCATTGTGCAGTTTGATATCACACAACTATAGAATGCTAATGCCAATGCAATTATGTATTTTGGCTTTCTTTTTGGCAATAACCTGTACTTAAGCAAAATTTAGTACCATCTTATATATTCCTACAGCTGGATAATTAAAGGGCATTTCAGTTTCTTTTACACAGAACTAATGATATTAAGATCAGTGGCTATTTAAAGTTTTATTCACTGTGCCCAAAGAGTTCTGACAATTAGGTCTGTTTTCAGACACAAAATGTATTTGGTAGCAAAAGAATGACAGTTTGTTGCAATTTAGTCAAATTTATTTCTCCCGGGTTAATGTGTGTGTCACATAGGCTTCCTTGTATTTTCCCTCTTTTAAGTAGAATTTGCAGGTGCAGAGCTTTAGCTTGAATGTGTGACAAACATTATGTGATAGAGCTCCGGGAAACTCAGAATCAAGACTGCAATTTCACAAAATGACACAGACCGGTAGTGAAGGAACAATGAGACACTTGCTGCTGTCCCAAAGGAGTATGATGTTCTCACCAATCAATTTAAGGAAGTCTCTCTGCAATACAGGATATCTTAAAATGAGATAAATCTGCAAAGAAGGTGAAAGTATTAACTTGATTTATAGACCGTCTTTCTGACTTGTCCTCAGGGGTGCTCAGCTAGAAAGTTATTTTCAGTTCTTATCTATTGGTGGATATCAGCATAGAGTTGTCCATGGGACACAGCTGGGAACAGCAGGTATCTTATCATGCTCTGAGCAAAACGTGGCCACTAGAAACTAATTCAATCCTGATAGATGACTTGGCCATGAAAGTTTAAAAGAAAGCCTGGGTAGGATTCTTGTGTCAAACTGAGTGGAAACGCAAAAAGCAGGACTAGAGTTACCATCACGCACTGAGAACAGTTTTAAGATTGATTTAAAAACATTAAATTACCATAAGTTTAGCAGCACATGGTATTTCTGCATGTGAATTGCTGCATTCTGAAGGAGGAACAGAGGCCATATGTGTTTTGAGTCTGCTTTTCCCCACACAACAGCAAGGGCGAGATGTGTCGCATCGTATTGCTTGCGAACACGTGGCATCCACGGCTGCTCTCAGCACCAAGGAGGAGCTGCCTGGCAGCTCCCCTCCAGCCTCACTCCTGAGCCTTGCAAGCTTCCTGGGGAGCCTCTCTGCAGCCTTAGAAGGTTTCCCAGCTTCAAATGAACTGTATGACAGCCTGTCACACAAAGCAGCTGCTCCTTCCCCCTCCCCTCAAAGGCTGGCTCCCGAACCCAAATTCCATCAGCATTCTGACCTCGTGGTGTTTACATGGAGGGAGGGCTGGCAGCACAGGAGCCAGGGTACAGCCAGGCCCCACTCTGCCTCTTCACCACTATGGGCAGTGAGAGGGGTGGCATGGGTTTTGCACAAAATTTTTTGCCTGATTGCAAAATGAGTTATTACACTCAGTTTCTCAGTGGCTCGGTATCTATTTAGAAAGCAAATAGATAGCATATTCTCCCTCCCACCCCTAAACTAGATCTGCAGCATATGGAGGTTCAAGTGACAAAGCATTCCACGCAGCAGGGTTTGTATATCCTGGATTTGGATCTGTGTATTCACAGCTATATTTCGCATGAGATTTGGTTGTGAAGAATCTTAAAGTAGCTCTTTCTCACGCAGAATTATTAGAATGCTATGGTATGCTATAGCTGCTGTCCTCAGATGTTCAGTGTTAGGGAGAAGCATCTAAAATGATTACACTTCTTCCTTCTTCTTCATTAGGCTATGTAACTTTTGATACACGGCTTATCTGAAACCATAAAGGATAACTGATCAAATAAGCTACACCTAACCAAAGATTCTTTCATTCTGATACCTAAAGGCTGTTAGTGCTATGAAGCTTAATTGGCGCTGATAGACGGAGTAAAATTATGTGATCAGCTTTAAGAATCAACAGTAAAGTATTTTATAATTATATAAACAGGAAGCCATGTTTATGAAATCCATTATAAAGGGGAAATCAGTGAGTGATTTCCTCATTCTGATCAGTAAAAATTACTAGGAAAGGACAGAAGAAATGGAAACAAAGACAGCAGCCAGCAAAATCTAATGAAATTCTGTTTCTAAACATTGCTATACCAATGATCAATTTGTATCATGCTTAATAGCAGTCAGCTTTAAAAATTGAAATAATCAATTAATGTATTTATCCATTTACAAACCCGTGCTTCTGAGAACGTTAAAAAATGAAGGATAATTAATTTGTGACCAGAGAGTATCTAATTTTTAAAGTTTTGTCTTGTGATTTTCAAAAGAAGCTGCACTTCCCTTCATCTGCAGCCTGAAGAGGGAAAGGAACTGTGCACAGTGACAAGGGCTTCTTCAGTCCTAGCAGCCACAGGAGGGGCTCCTGTTTCCTTCCAACACCTCTCCCACTCCTGTTCTTCCCTGCTCCACTCCCCCAGTAAATCTGCTAGCAAGTCTAACCCTCTGAGCAGATGGGTAGTAAATACAGGGCTGGAGATTATGTCTGACAATTAAAAGAAAAGTGTCTGACTCGTCATTACAAGTTACATTAGCTAAAGACCTCATACCAGGCTTTTATCTTAAATGCACACATTTTCTAAGGATATGCATCTTTTCCTGACTAACCTTTTAAGAAATGGCAGTGTTTAGAGATACCTACATTTCAGAGCGCCAATCTTGACACCGTATAAGGGTCTGTTTTACAGACAGAGCCAAGAGCTCTGCCTCTCAAGGCAGGCCCCTTGCTGTAGCCCCAGGGTGGGTATTGACTGCCCAGTTCCCGGCCTGCATTCCAGCCCCCAGTTCACACATTATGTGCTCCAGCAACTGGGTGTACACGAGTGCTAGGCAGTACACCTGCAAAACCAATTGGTCCCTATAAATTTTACAAGTGTGAATTCTAACACTTGCCTGCCCCACTGTCGCTGCTCCACTGCCTGCAGCATTTGCTCTTGCAAATTGCAGGGATGTTCAAGTGTAAAAGTTTGCCTTAGCACATTTATGTGCCAAAACTTCTACCTTTATGCCATTATTAGAGCTCCACACCTTGCACCATTCTACACAGATACTAATAGTGCTCATGCTGAATGAGTCTTAAGCAAGGGAGGCTTGCAAGCTTTTTCCCAGATCTCATGGGGTGGAAGGTATCACCACTGATAAAGATTCTGGTTTTGTTTTGTGGTTACTAAAAACAAGAAGCCTGTTAACCTTAGCAGAAATCAATATAATTTATCCCCAAAACCAATGAAATGTGATGCACTTATCTCACAAGAACTCTTGGCAGTATTTCATAATGAGGTATGTCACCACATTTTAGGTTTCTGAGATGTTTTGTCTTGTTTTCTTTACTGACTTGAGGTCGTTCTAATGCTATTTGCAGATGACAACATTAGATAAATTTAAAGGCTGTATGACTTGAAAGTTACATGATATAGTTTTCCTGAACTGCCATAAAGAGAACTGAGCACAGGAATAAGCCTTTTATGAAAGTAGAATCCATACCTGCCAGCCGTCTGAAACTGGGAGCAGTTTGTTCCCAGATTTATTTTTTTAATTGGATACAGTTTGAGCAGATGCCTGGAAAGAGCTATTACAGACTAGCTACTTAGAAGGACCCTGTGAGTCACTGGAGTGCTGGTACAAACAGAAATTTAAAGGGCTTAAGCACACTTTTAATAGATAAAATAGCTGTAGAAGACATAAATGGATTTCTCTGCATTTCTTTCCTTTTTTTTAAATAAACCCCAGAAAATACCCTATCATAAATTTCAGCAATATTCAACTCCCTTTTCTGCCAAATGCCTAGCCACTGAAACCATCTGGGAAACATTCAGCACTAGCTAGCTTCCTCTGCTGTAAGTGTCTTTGCACATCCTTTTCTGGCTTATCATTAATATTTCATCATTCAATCTACAACAGTAGTAACTAAGCCCCATTGCTTTGTCCCAGTCTCTGTAAGTTTCTTTGCCTTCTTCTGCCTTCTCATACTTAGCTCTCTCTCCCATTGAACATCGGTAGCTACTGGTTGGGAAGTTCAGCATAGACTTGCTGTCACTGCTTTTGTCCTCTTCAACTCCTTTTCTAACTCCCTTGTGCCTGTGCATGCTCTGATATCCTGGCTTCCCCTTGCTGTTCACAGTTACTGCCTCAGTTTTCTGCTCTTCACCTTCTAGCAGGGTTCATGTTACCTTGTCCTCTACCTGGACCAGCTATCTCAATGATAACTCTGTATCACAAGAAGTCTCCAGCTGAAGGAATAATTTGAAATGTTGTTTCCCTTCTACCTTCTCTTGATACTCCATGGGGCTTATACTACAAACTATCATCTAAATTAAGTCTGTTGGCTATTGCTCCATTCCTAATTATAAAGATGTTTAATTCAGGAGTCACCTCCATAGTAACATGCCCCCTATGTTGTTATCTTATTTGTAAAGCTGATATGATTTGGAAAAAAATATTTTTTTAGAACTGAAAAACTTACCACATAGATAAACACTCTAACGCTCTACCTATATAGTATGTTTACCACTGCTCTATTACAGTAAATCAGAAATGTTCTGCTGCCTGTCAAAGGTACTATAGCCTTGAGTTGCAAACAACAAAGGGTATTCCCCTTATCTCAAATGGCAGAGGTGTGCTGTTTGTAATCTGTTCCTGCTCTCTCTTCAAAACTCCCTCCTCTGCTGATGATACAGGTTTTAAATCTTTGTACAAAAAAAAGTTTTGAAGACTTTTCTCCTGATGGCTTTTGCACATTTGGATTTCATGTCTGGCCCAACCTTATCACATCAAAATTAGGGCACAGTCAGGCACTGTCTCAGCTGGGAGGTGGAAACCAGTAGCTGAGAGCTGATAAGAAGCAGCTTCTTAAACTACCTCCTACCTGCTCGTGAGTCTGCAAGCACTATTTCTCTGTTCCATTTTGAAGTCTAAGAGCTCTAAAGAGCCAATTATTTAAGCTAATCTCTTTGCCTTTCCACTGGATCAGAAGGGACAGACTCACACCTAGACTTAGCACTCCTGTGCTCCATGGGGGTGGACAACTGCCATCAGGAGCATGCCACCATTCCCAGCCAGCCCTCACCCACAGGGTTTCATTTCCATTGACACACAGGAGCAGGCTGGAGAAAGCTGGTGTGCAGGTCTGGCTTTGGTGTAGAATTAGGAGTTAGGATATGGCCGGAGCACATTCGCTGCCTCAGAAACATGGAAATGCTCTCAGATCTGGGAATGCAGGTGTAACTGTAGCCTTGAAATCATCTCAGCTGAGGTACAGGAAATCTTGGCAACACCAGGATTTCAGATGTTATTTTCCATCTCTCCCTCCAATTTTCTTTCACTCTTTCAAGGGGTTCCAGCTAGGCTTCACCATGGAGAGGATTCTTTCTTTGTCAGGTTGGCTAGCTTCCTTCTGATTGCCATCCTCTCAGATGAAGAACTGAGAGAATAAATAGTCAGAAGAGCAGGACACACACTGAAGTTTGTTCTGGGCATAACTGGCCATGTAAGCACCCAGGGAATGACAGGGTCACTTGATGACCATCAACTTTTACAATAATTAAAGTGTGTCAGAGAAGCCCTGGAGTATCTGCTTCACTGACTGAAACACATGTTAACAGTCTGAAACCCAACATATGATTATGAGAGGGCAGTCAGAGCTTGTGTGACTTTCACAGCTGAACCCTGCGAAAGTGAATCAGGCAGCAGGTTAAATAAAAAGAGGAGACTAGAAAAATTCAAACATAATCTTCTTCTGGGAAACAATAAGCTTACTTTATTACATTTTGCGCGAGTGACTTTGCAGAACATTTCTATATTGCAGAGAGCAAGATTTTATGCCATAAAAACAGCCAAAAAAAGGAGAAAAGGAAAAGTAATGAAGTTTTGCCCGGGGTAAACAGTTACTAATGAAGCTGTGCTACTTCACACTATGATTTTGGTCAGTGTTTCTCTTACAATAA
>VZTI01001784.1:251994-295083 GCA_013397865.1 Struthidea cinerea | reverse complement strand
AAAAAAAAAAAAAAAGAGAAAGAGAAAGAAAAAAAGGGCACCAGAACGGACTGAAAACCCTCCTCAGCAGGAGACAATACATCAATGTAAAGCTGATCTACAGTCCTCTCAGATTTATTCTCCAGGGAGCAACCTTTGCCGTCCAGGGCACGGATTGCATGACCTAAAATGCCTTTTCCTTCTATTTCGGTGATGCACAGTTATTTTAGCAACTTCGTTCCTTTTCTCCTGTCGGGTAATAGTATTAGGGCTGGATCTGCCAGAGGAAACCAGGGCTCTCAGATAGCTGTAAAAATAGACCGGTGCATCCAAAGGAGGCGGGCGGGCTNCCGGGAGGGGGAGTTCGGGGAGGGCTGCGAGGTGCCGGCAGGGCGGCGGGGCCGGGGGCGGATGGCTGCGGTCTGCGGCTCCCCCCGGGCCGGGCGAGGGGCGGCCCCGGGGCCGCGTGTGCCGCTGTTTACTCCCGGGGGCCGCTGCCGCCCGCGCCAAGGACTCGCTCCTTTGCCTCCATTCAGCATTCCCTCTGTTTGTTTATTCTGCAGCATTTATGGCTATCCCCCTGGGTATCTGAGGAATTGCATTAAGGACTCGTCTATCTTATCACGGGAGACAAGCTTTGTGCTCCCGAGGCTCTCTCCGCCCCGTGCCCGCAGCCGGCCGGGGGCGCGGGGAGAGGCGCTCCGCGGCGGGCAGCGCCGGGAGCTGTGCGCTTTAACTCTTTCCCTGCGGAAGAGTTCCCGGCCAGAGAGGAAACAGCAGCCGTTCTATCTCATCTCCCCCATTCAATTACCGCAGAAGGAGCACTGGAAACTGGGCAGGACTGCCTGAAAGGCAGGTGAATCGGGGTGATTGCCAAAGGCGTAATCTTTAAAAGTAGTGGAGTGCTTCAGCTGTGGATGGATGAGAAAAGCCCTTGCTTCAGACTCTGCCACCACTCCCAAGTCTCTTCCCAGCTTTGAAAAGAGACAGTCTTTCATGCTCTGATTGATTGCTGGTGCAAAGCCAAAGGGAGTGAAGACTGCAAACCTCCCTCAACCCACTGCCACACCTCAGACCAGAATAAAATCAAGGCTGGAACTTTTCCTGTGGTAAATCTGCTTATCTCCCTTCAAGCACCTGATTTACACTTAAGAGAAATGTATATATGGGCTAGCGTGCAGACTGCACCATCTCATCCTTATACGCTGCTATTATCAGGATATGCAAGATTATGTGAGCAGTTTACATACACACACAAACACAGCAATGGAATTACAAGCTAGAGCGTGTAATGCAAACTGATGAGCCATCAGCAGAACTGGCAAAAGGCAAATATCTGTTTTATCTGTTGGCTCTTTTCTGAAGTACCAATAGCACAGCAGTCACCCAGCTGAAGCAATGGAAATAAGTGCGTGATCCACCTCGGTGCATTTCTCATGTGTCACAGATTCTTCTCTATCTGAAATCAGAGGGGCCAAAGTATCCCAGGAATCCTTCTGAAGGGGCTGTCCTTGCATAACAGAAATATCGCTGTTTGGACTATGAAATAAGCTCCCTGATTCTACCTGTGGACTTCCTTTGAAAGTACCAAGCCTGAGCACGACTGAATTCTCTGCTACAGCTTGCAATGATTTTAAAGGCATAAGAGAAAAAGACCCACCAAAAATATTCTAATTTACCAGCTGTTTAAAAGAAAAAATGGGGCTGAAGTATCGGGAGAGAGATGTTTCCTTGTAAAACAGACTTCATCGCTTAGGGTATGATTTGCACGGAGCTAAAATTGCTTGCTTGTTTACAAACACTTTTGTAACGTGTAAATGTATGTAAACATAAAAAAAACCCTATAGGTTTACAAAAGTATTTTATTTGACAACACAAATGACAAGGAACAGAAAGCCTAATGCAGAAAGCACCACTGTTGTGCAATGATGGTGTGGCCAAGACCCCCACAACTCTAATGTTAGTGCAGGGAGGGCACTTGTGTCTGTGCAGAACGTCTCCGGTGCCCAAGTCCTGTTTGGAGCAAGAGCCCTGGAGATGTTTTTCTTTGTTCCAAAATTGCATTTTTAGACAGCATAAAACATGGCATAATAAGGGAAACTTACTCCAGTTTCAGCTATGCTGAAGGATATGCCAGTTCCCCAGCTGAGTGAACAGATACCCCTTACTATTGGAAGAGATTGGGAAGACTGCTGATTTGCAGCCTTTTCCCACTGCAACCTTAAGCAAACAGAATTTAATTAGATCAATAATGATCAAAGTTACTTTGGGCAGAGAGGACTTTCAGTTCCTTTAATTGTGATGAATCCACTGCCTCAGAAAGGAAAAACAAAAACAAACAGAAAAGAGAAAGTCAGGGGATTTTTGCCAGCCCTAATAATTTAAAATAGTTTTGTTGTTTAGTTCAAAAGTCTGTGTATCGTCACAATAACTCTTTGATATTGGATACCAATATTGATCTGGGTGCCTCTGTCTCGTTCAGCAGCTGATAATGACAGCACACATGATTTCCTGTTATTGAAGCCCCACAGACATTTCTGGATCCAGAGCTTGGCAGCTCCAGGGATCCTTTCCCATCAACAGCCCAGTGGCCAAAGGCCTCATTGCCTTTCAGGCAATATAAGGAGGATACACTGCAGCCTCTCTGAGTTGTAAACAACTTGTTTACCTCCTTCTCAGTGTAATCTGTCCCTGCTTCTATCGGCTCCTGTGGCATCAACAGAGCATTAAAACACCCCAAGCTCATAGGCTGATGTGCAGAAAACAACCCAAGGAGCCTTTCCAGGCTCTTGCTTTGTAGGACGCGGGAGGTTATTTATACCTGTTGTTTCCAGCCAGCCAGAGCAGCCCTGTTCTTGCATGTGGTTAACTTTGAAGAAAACTAGGTTTTGACATTCCTTCGTCAGGAATGAAAATGTAAACAGTGTGCTGCTCTTCCTGCAAAGCTTCATTTGGGTCAGACAAAAAGAGACATATCTTTTTCATATGCTGTTTCCATTTAAACAGGAAGAGTGAAAGATATGTGTGATTTATAGATCCCCAATTCTGGGGGAGAACCAATCAATACTGCAGCAGAAAGCTGAGTTGGAGGATAAAACCTCTATGGATTTTAACCAGCATGTGGAAGGAGGGGAGTCAGAAAACATTTGGCAAATCTTTAGTCTGTCCCCTCCGTACTCCTGACCAGGATTTTGGAACAACTGCACAAGACACTGACCCAGAAACAACTTCCCTGGGGTTTAGTGCATCGGGCAGTGAATAGGAGTGACAGGGCTCCCAGTATGAATGCACTCACTTTGTACTGGAGGTGCAGAGCAGCTCTTAAGTACTCTCAGAGAGCATGATCCTGCTCCTGTTGAAAATGAGGGCAAACCTCTGAGCACATTTGGGGATTTTAAGAAGCAGATATTCATGCAGCACAGTTTCGAGGCTATCTGTAGTTCACATCCCTCTGAGCCCTTACATCTAAGACCCCACCTTACACATGCAGGGGGACACTTTTCCTGCCAGCCTCCCATCTACAGAGCACACACCATCAATAACAGGTAACTATTTTTGCTCATGCTCTTCACTAGTGATGTTTAATTAAGTTTGGAAACTTCTGGGAAGTATCTGCTCTTAATATAATAATATCTTTCCTTGTGTTTTACACTACCTGCTTGTTCAATTTGGTGAAGAACTTGAAATTTAACAGAATAAGATAGCTGCTTTTAGGAGTTGTGCTTGAAAACAGAACCTTCTGCCACTCTCAGTCACAGTAGTGTCGAGACTTCTTGATATTCGAATTGAAGTGCAGCTGTTGTAAGATCAAGACAATGTATTTGGCAGAATAACCTGACCAAGATGTTAATCCAGGCAACCTCATTTAGGCAGATGTTCCTGACAGAAGGGGAAGGTGAAGAAGCATCTAATCTGCCTGAACAGAATTGCCTAAATTCTTCAGACTGTCAGAATGGAGACATGGAAACCAACAGAGCGAATGCCGGTGCCTCTCTCTTTGGCATGTCCCTGGTATTGTCTGTGCAGGCAGCTTATGGGGCTCAGGGGTGTAGTCCAGCCAGATGTTAAACATCTGGCTCTTCTGTTGGTGAAGAACTTGTACCGGATGAGTATTATTTATATCTCTTCTCTTGAAGCTTAGCCACTCTTTTGGCAGGTATGTAACTGAAAAGGAAAAACATAAAAGGCCTTTTCCCAGGGGCTGGGGAATAGGCCGTGAATAAGAATAGATGGAAATCTTTGCCTCCTCTTGGTTTTCACCTTGTGTTCAAGTAATAAATGCAAAAGGTGGTACCTCCTGTAAATTCCAGTCACCTGGAGGGGTCCTCAGAATAAAATGGATAATTAATCCGATGACAATAGGTATGTCACTGACAGGACAGGACTAATAGCACAAAATGGGCAAACGAAGGTAGATCCTAATGAAAACAGGCACTCACAGGTCTAGATCAGCCCTGGAAAGGAATGGTCTGGACTATGGCCTGGGCATTAGATGATTTTTAGACAACATAGAGATGGTTTGATGAGAAGAATGAGAAACTGTGTGAGCATCATGAAGTTCAACAAGGCCAAGTGCAAGGTCCTGCACCTGCGTTGGGGTAATTGCAAACATGGATGCAAGCTGTGTGATAAGTGGATTGAGGGCAGCTCTGGGACAAAGGTTTGGGGGTATGAGCCAGCAACGTGCACTCGCAGCCCAGAAAGCCAGCCATATCCTGTGCTGCATCAAAGGCAGCGTGGCCAGCAGAGCAAGGCAGGTGATTCTGCCACTCTGCTCTGCTCTCATGAGAGCCCTCCTGGGGTGCTGCATCCAGCTCTGGGCTTTCCAACATAAAAAAGACAGGCATCCATTGGAGCAAGTCCAGAGGAGGCCACGAAGATGACCAGAGGACTGGAATGTCTCTCCTATGGGGAAATGCAGAGAGAGTTGAGGTTAAGTCTGGAGAATAGAAGGCTCCAGGAGACCTTATAGCAGCCTTCCAGTAACTAAAGAGGGCTACGAGAAATCTGGAAAGACACTCTGTCAGGGAGTGTAGTGATAGGATGAGCAGTAACAGATTTGAACTGAAAAGGGGAAGATTTACATTGGATATAAGGAAGAAATATTTTATGATGAGGGTGATAAGCCACTGGAAGACGTTGTGCAGAGAAGTTGTGGAAGCCCCATCCTTGGAAGTATTCAAGTCTGGGTTGGATACAGTCCTGAGCAACCTGATCCAGGGGAAGGTGTCCCTGCCCATGATGGAGTGGGAGGAGCATGGGGGTGGAATTAGATGGTCTTTAAGCCTCCCTCCAACCCAAACCATTTTGTAATTCTATGAAACAGAATTTCCCACTTTTCCCCCCCATACATTCACTCTGCTAATTGTAACTAGCACTGAAACACTGAGGTCTACTTCAACTAAACTTATTGCCCATTGTATGGCCTAAATTAAGTAGTTAACTTCTGTGTATTACCTGAGGAAAGAGAAAGTTATTATCTTCCTCTGATTTCAGTTTATATAATAAACCAATCTATGAGGTTCAAGGCCAGGTTGGATAAGGCCTTGAGCAACTGGGTCTAGTGGGAGGTGTCCCTGCCTGTGGTGGTGGGGTTGGAACTAAGTGGTCTTTGAGGTCCCTTACAAACCCTTAAAATACCTTTTCCTCATTTTCCGTATGAAAATATACTCATGAAAATATCACAGAAAGCAGTGTCAGGATAAAGGTAGAGTACAGACAGTAATAACATTTTCAGAAAGCTCAGAGTCATATGATTACTAAATGTATTCTGCAGCTAGTTTCTAGATAGTAAATCATTATTTAGTCAGATTGTGAATTGTGAAAAAAAAATTCACCCTTTGTTGTAAATAATAACTTACTGCATGCTAAATCTGCTTCTTTAAAAGAATGGAAACACATCCAGCTCTTAAGTTTTGTTTTTCATTGTGGTTTGGAGTGATATGGTTAGAAGAGGTACATAATAAATTAATGACTGGAAATTACAGAATAGGTCAAGGTCACTTTGTGCATAAATTGGAGGTCTACGAGTTGTACATTTTGTGCTATCTGGCTTATACTACTGTATTGATTTTTCACTCTGAGGAAGGAGAGAAGATCTTTAATAGATGTTTATATCCTCAGTCTATTCTAAATCCGCCTGTGTTCTGATCTTCCTGATGTTCCCACACTTTTATGGCAATAGCAAAGTCCTGCTAAACTGCAGTGCTGTCATAACACAATGACTCAAAAACCAATGGTGATTTTAATCTCTTAAAAAACATTTGCCAGAAAATTCAGAGAGACCTGTAGCCCACATAGCCAAGAAAGGATGGACAGGGAAATCTCCTTTAACCTTTCATCTGATTAAAGAGCAGAGGTCCAGTATCACCTGCTTTCCCTACCTTTCAGTATCCTTATAAAACAAATTGCAGTGCAGTGTAGAAGTTTGATTACCACGCCCACATGTAGACCTTAGCAATAATTCTGTGTCATGAACTGTTTTAGACAGAATTGAAAAATTCTACCTTGATGAGGTCAAGGTAGAAATGGCGAGTCCATTATGATTTCCAAAAGGACAGAAAACAGCCCTGCCACTCACCACCGCTGGATAGGAGTAAACCTTTATACCTCTACAGCAGTCTTTGACTCTTGGAGGAAATAGTTAGTATCAGGGAATTGATGCAAAATTAATTCCAACAATGAATGGTTACATGGGAAAGAGAAGATACCATCTAACAAAAATCACTAGAGAGGTTCCTCAAGGATCCAACCAATAAAGAGTGAATTGCTCTATATTTAAATAATATATTTATTAGAACGTATTTTTGGTGCTAAATGGCTACCAGGGAGGGTGTAAGTATGACTACTTGTCTGAAAGCATGGTATCAAACCCTAGACTATGCCAAGGGTCGAAAAATATTTTTACTTAGTTCATGCAAACAAGCAAATGGCTTAATTGGTCCACAGGAAACTAATGACAGCAGTTGAATGGAAAACTTCCTGTTAAGAGACTGGAAGACTTTTTAAATTCTTTTTATGTATTTTAAAGAAATGGAAGTAAAGTACATATATAGTCTATCCTGAGAGTAGGCATCTTTCAAGCATTAGTGTTTTTTTTTTATTTCTGCCTGTTTATTATAAACTTAACTTCTCTGACTGTTCTTAAATAATTTTGTTCAAGGTGTTGAACAGTACAATTAAATTCTTCTTAAACTGAAGGTAAGGGTAGCACATGAGACCATTTTCTAACTCTGTTAACAGCGCCCAAAAACCGTTGTAGTGCTGAGACCAAAACACATATGCTCCAGTACTGGAGTTCTGGAAATAGCTGAACAGATGAGATAGCACCAGTTCCTCAGCCATGCCGTTGTCACAACACAAGATGAAGGCTGAAGGAGGGGACTGGGTATGAGCTGAATCACACAGAACTCTAGCAATGTTAGTGAGAGCTGCCACTGCTGCCAACGTTCCTCCTGGCACAGCAGCCCCACTGCTACTTGGAATACATGGTATCAAGAAAGGAACAAAAATCTGTGCATGGCCCAACAATCAAAGCTGGTCTGTCCCAAACTTTCTGTGAAGAAAGTTCATGCAAGAGACTGGGTTGCAGTCCTTTTTGCAGTGTGCACTGTCGTGTGATACATGGCTTTGAGTGAAAGCCAAGATTTCTATCTCCTGTCATGTACATAAATTCCTGTTATGTTTCCAATTAATTTTTGTTTATGAATGGAGAAAAACTGGTCAGTAAAGGACAGCCATACACTACCAACCACAGACATCTGCATAGTTTCCCAAAGCTATGCAGATATATTGGCAGAGTACTGGGTTTTAGCTGTGCAGACTGTCCCTCAGTCCCACTGGTGATGGTTGAAGGAACTCCATCTAAGAGATTCACTGGAGTTTTGTAGGCTATTCTGACTTCCTCAGATAAAATAGAAACAAGATTTTTCAGTTTCTGGAGACAAATACAAACACAGACCTAATAACTGAACATCTTTGGCTAATGGCTCACCATCCTACACAATACTATTCTTTCAATGTCTTTACTAGCGATGACAAAACTGTCTGCCCCCTTCTGCAGACAAATTTCCTTCAAAAAAATGCTTCCAAAGCTGTTTATTCTTGCTCTAAACCTTGTCCTGCAGACTGCTTATGCATTTTGCATTTTCAGCCCACTGCTAAAATGTGTATATTTTGTCAGGCTCTATCAAGTGAAAGTCTTGAGATCTAACCATGCTTCATCCACTTCTCTGTCCCTTTCCCAGGAACAGGATGAACACACTTCCAGTAAGAGTGCTGAAGGATTTATGTACCCTAGTCTCATTCACTGCTTCATGGTTAGGACTTGTCCATAAGGAAATGAAATCACAGAATTCCTTTCTTCCAGTCCAAATGTGGAATCTATGGCCATAGAGCTATAAGAGACAGGCACAACTAGCTAACCCTTTCTAATGAGATCAGCTGCTGTTCTTTCTGCCAAAGACACTCCACATGACAAAGGTACTATGATTTGGGCCTCTCTGGTGATATAGGTGGGGGGCAGTGAACTTCAGCCAGGCTTGGGCAGGTTCTGGGCAAAAGATTCTCCATTCAGCTGAGTTAATACTTTGGGAATCATAGCAACCAAACTGCAGGCACAACAGCTGGCAACAGGAGCAAGTGCTAAGGTAGCAGCCTGCAGAAGTCTCTTAGCTCCAAGAGAGTAAACACTGACTAATCAACAGCTTACATCTACACTGATAAATGCATCTGCCCCAGCAAATGATCGCCTCTCCAAAACAAGGGCTGCAAAGAGACATGCACTCCCACTAGTGCAAGCATGCCCTTTTGTAGAGCAGATTGCTGCATTCTGCCTGCCTGGTGTTAGCCCTGGGTTGTCTCCTGTGTGCTCTTGTTCTAATGCTCAGTGGTGGGAGTCTGAGGAAAACACAAACCCAGCATAGAGTTTATTTGTGAGAGAACTAAGTCGTGTGTCTCCAAAAGAGACAACACAGTGGGACTGGAATTTATACAGTATGATGATCAGGCACTAGGGGATGAACTGAGCAGCTAAATTATCTGGTAACGTAGACACAATCTCACTTTAGGATATTTTTTTCTTTGGTATGGCAGGTCCATAAGCATTAGATATCCTCAATGCTGACATATACAGGTGACATTTCAGCAGAAAGCAGAATAGTCTTCTGGACTAAATTTTTCTGCGGTTATCCAAAAGTGAGATTTTACCTACATAATTTCTAGCTTCTCTTTTCCACTGGGAAGGATCAAAGTACTCAAGATTACTTTGAGAGCAACATTGTTTTAGCCACTGCTTTTTAGCTGATAGACAGACGGACTACAAAAATTTCACAGAGGAAAAATATCTTTGATATCAAATTGGTTTTAAGACTGATGTAACTAACCAACTTTTTTTCAATTTGTCCAGGGCTTCATCCTATCCTGAGTTAAACCCAATAGCTCTCACATCATGAGTATTTTATTTGGAAGAAGAGTCTAATCCTAGTTTTATTTACACTGAGGTTGAGTGTGTAGATTCCAGAAGCTGTAAAAGACACCTAGTACAATTACAAGTTTTTTTAACAGGAATTTTTACTGTTGGACTTTTTTTTTTTTTTAATCTCTTTAGACTGAAGAGGTTTTTTAAGCATAGCAGGAGTTTGACAAACTACTGATTCTACCTACACATCGCTTAGACGTAACTAGACTGCACATTTTAATTCTGATGCAAAACTACCTCAAAAAACAGAGCTTGGGATGTGGTGCTCTCCTATACAGTTAAAGGATTTCACCAGAGTGAATTTTGGGTGGAGACACCAAAAAGTTCTAGTATGTTTTTATGTGAAACACTGACAAGGTGTAGCTCTGGGCTGAAATACTACAGTCTAAGATGGGAATTGCACAATTACCTGTTTTTCTTCATTTATTGGTAAAAAATTTTGTTTCCACCATCTGATTTTCCAAATGAAATATGGGATTGCTAAGTCAAATTTTTATGTTTTGTTCTGCCTATAAAATCACTCATTTATTTGTGTAGTGAAAATTTTAGTTAAATCCTTCTCCTGGAGTGTCTATTTGAGTCATGGAAGTTAGTTCCTGTAATTCCAGATGGAGAAAAAAATGGGTCCACTGAGTACAAAAGATGGTTCTAAGGCTTTAATTCAAAACAGAGCCAACAGCAAAGGCTTTTTTACTGCAAGTTTTTAACTTTCATGTACAATACAAGCACTAGAAATATGAAAGCTTGTTTGTTCTGCATTCTTCATCTTCTCCCTCATATTACCATGCTATTTTTGCAATAGATACTGTAGCTATAGCAACATTCTTTAATGGATAAATAGCACATTAGCAACTGGGTTGATATGTTTTTTGCAAAAACAAGCTCAAGTAGAACAGTTTGTCAATTTACCTTCTTGTTATATAAATATATATGTGTGTGTTATAGAGCCAGAATTCAGGACTCAGAGTCATTATATGTCATTTTATGGCCATAATAAGTACATTTTATTTTTTTCAGGGTTTACAGCTTTATTTCTGTAACATTATTAAAGAGAAAATGCTGTGTTGTGGGAGAGGAAAAAAATTGCTTCATTTATTGAGTCTTCATTTACAGAATGTTTTTGTCCTATATTTTGTCCTATTTGAAAGTCCTTTTTTTACAAGCTTAAATAAATATGAACCAGTTTTACATGCACATTTTTATTAGTTACTTAAATATCACAGATAACAAGTGTTAAAATATTTACTTTCTGCAGATTATGCAAACTAAGTGGCTGGGTTTGTTGTCATTGAAGATAATGGGAGTTTTGACACAGACACCAGTGGGAACAAAATCTGGCCTTCAGGAACTCAAAAATGTAATCAAAGTAAGTGTGTGTTCTTTTTCAAATAAAACTGATTAAACTGTGGTTGTTTCTATGCTGATAGGAGTTTTCAAGGTAAGTCAAAGCAGCAATTTTTCAAGGGATTAGTGATACTATAATCATTTGGGGTGCAAATCCGCAACAAGTTTTAAATGCTGAATGGATTGAGACTGCAGCAGCAAGGGATTTCACTGAACAGCCACAGGACAGCAGTCTGAGATCAACCTGCTTCAGACTCTGAAAGAAGGAGGATGATATGACTTTTCAGGAACCACAGATATCACATTGCCTCTAAATGTAGTAAGATACAAAAAAATTAGCACAGAATGGTCTGCCGTAGTGTTATGTTACTATTTCCTTGGGGAGGCTTCCAAGTTGCTAGGAGTTTATTCTTTGTCACATCACCCATAAACAGCTTTCTGAATTTTTCTTACTAGGCAATGGTGTCTCTGGAAATCAATGCTATGGTGATAAATAAAATAATGAGTAAATCCATCCCTAATGTCCTGTGCTGGACAGAAAAATGCATAAATAATATTTTGTGAAAAATTTTAAAAATGCATTTTTATTTGCACTGTGAAAATGGCATGTCAGATACTGAATCGAACACAAAATTTGCCATTTTCCAGCTGAGGTATTTCCAGAAATTACATGGGAAAACATGCCTGTGGACTTTTACCAGTTATAAATATCAAAATCTTTGTTTCCAGTTAAGGGGGTATGATTTGGTTACAATAGAAACCTCTTTTTAATGTATAGTATCCCATAGTTGTGAATGTGTTTATGAGCATCAAGTCTCCATGGAAGATGAATGAGACCTCCCATGTTGTTCAGGCTGGCTATGACAAATTGTTTCTCAGATTCTTTTGCAGACGTTACATTTAACACGAGTTAATACGAGCTGATTTCTGTAACTTTCGGCTGTGCCACAAAACCTGTAATTAGGAAATACAGTGCCAACAGCTTTTCACTTGTTCCAGGAGGGAAGGAGTGGAGGAGTGACTAGGTGAGGAACACAGGCCAGGCAAGAAGTGAGAAGTGGCATGGAGTTAGGCTGAGTCAGTATATTCCCACAGCAAATTAAAAGAGACATTCTCCCTTTTCTGCTAGGGAGGTTCTGAGTCACAAAGAACCTACTCGCCTATTTCATCTATTGTGTATCATATTGCTTGGAGGAGGTTGAAAAGAAAAGAGGAAGATGAGAGGTAATTTGGAAGAGAGCAACCATATCAAAATATTTCCTCCACAAGCTTAACATCTAACCCATCTCTTTGTGCTACTCTAATTTTCTCAGTTTCTTACAAGATGTTAATGTTCCTGTGCAGAAGTACTTGCTGGGGGTAGAGGTGTCAGGAAGTTGGCATGGCAATCCTATAGCTCAAAAACTCTGTTTAAATCCTGAGCTATCATGTAATCCATCAGCCTTACACAGGGATGGGGCTTCAAGTATCCAGAGCAGATGTGAAGGAGAAGAAAAAAACCTGTTCTCTGTGTGTGTGTATATTTTGAGGTAAAAGTTGTAGCTTAGAATTAAAAGGATCATTATAAATTAATACATGTGGTATTCATCACTACATGAGACACCTGCTATTGACAAGGTGTTCTTCATTGACAATTTAGCTGGTACAGATAACTGAATGGGCATAATGATTCTCTATTTTCTTGGGAGTTTATCTTAGTTAGACTCAGTATTACACAATATTCTTATTAAAAATTAGCACTTCATAAAATATGTGTGTGTGAAATGAATTAAAAAACAGCTGAGACATCAAAGAACACAGGGAGAAAATACTAATCAGCGTAATTGCTTATCTCTTGCTGGTCAGTTTTCAGCCTAGTTTCTCTTTTGATATTTTTACCAATGACTTGAAATTAGACATTCAATTGCCACTGGTAGGGAAGAAAAAAAAAAGGTGGAATAATGATTGATTACAATTGCAACTATCATGGTTTAATCCCAGCTGTCAAGCAAGCCCCACGCAGCCACTCCCTCACTCCCCACTCAGTGGGATGGAAGAGAGAATCAGAAGGGTAAAAGTGGGAAAAAACTCATGGGTTGAGATAGACACAGTTGAAGCAAAATTCATGTGCACAAGCAAAGCAGAACAAGGAATTCTTTCCCCTCTTAACCCATGGGTAGACAGGTGCTCAGCCATGCCCAGAAAAAATGGGCTTCATCGTGTTATGGTGACTTGTCAAGACAAATGCCATTACTCTTCCTCCTCCTTCCTCCAGCTTGGGTCAGTTGGGGTCAGCTGTGTCCTCTCCCAACTCCTTGTGCACTCCCAGACGTCTCACTGGTGGTGGAGAGAGAGGCAGAAAGGACCTTGACTTCGTGCAAGCACTGCTCAGCGACAGCTGCTTCCAGCACAGATCCAAACCACAGTCCTATACTAGCTACTGTGAAGAAAATCTCTCTAAGTCAGACAAAAGCAGCACAAGATGGAGACAGTGAGGATTTCAACACTACTCAAAGACTACAGAACAACAGAGGAGCTCAGACCTTCCCCCTTCTTTGTGCTTACATTCATAAAGTTAGAACGAACTCTAGGGAAGCACCCAGTCACTATTCCCAATCCCAGCTCCAGGAAAGCATTGTTATCATTCCCAGTCCCTTGGTAGGAAAAACAATATGTGTAGGTGTAGTGGAGTAATGGAGCCTTTCCCAGGCTCCTGCCCAGCTTCCAGGCCTTCTGGGATCCTTTTCATAGAGGTATTCCTTGAGTAGTCTCTTCCCCAGCCTTTATCTTTTCAATAGGCCCTTCCTTCCCAGGTGCACAACCTCTCCTTGGTTGCACAAGTTCCCTGTGATCCATCCCTCCAGTCTGTCTAGGTTGCCCTGGACTGTCAGTCCTACCACTGGTTCCCTCAGTTTCATGTCACCTGCAGATTCAACAAGGACACCCTTTGGCACCTCCTTCAGGTCATTCATAGTGATGTCCAGCAGCACAGGTCCAAGGACAGTACCCCTGCAGTACCTACCTTGTTGCATCCTCCAGTCAGAGCATGACTCATTGCTCATGACTCTCTGAGCCAGGCCTTTACTTCTGTGGGTTTTCCTGACAGCAAAGTCGTGTCAGTGCTGGGTCAGAGAAGCAGCTGCAGAAGCTGCAGAGGCACCCTGCATGAGGGGGCATCAGCACTCATCCGGGATGGAGGAGGAGATCCCTGGGCCAGTGAGGCAGTCCGTTCTGTCAGCTTAGCATAACCCTGTGTTATACTGACCCAGACATATGGCTTCTGAGCAACAGTTGGCTGATTTTTCAAAAAGACATTCCATCTTACCTCCCTGCTGAAGGTGATGAAGGCCAACACTTAGCTGGGGTAACTACTGAGATAATCTTATCAGTTGGAGCAACTCACTCCACGTGGGTCAAAGAGACCAAATGAAGCAGAACATGCAATCTGAAGTGTCATGAAAGGCCAGAATCAGAGTTTGCAAGTATCATTTGAAATCCAGGGAAGTCAACAGTGTTTTAAGCTATCAACCACAAAAAAGGGAGTCTTTATACATCAATGTAAGCATAAGCCTCTATATATGCATGTATAGATGCATACAAATTCATGTGTATGTATTTAGACATATACATTATTTGGTAAGGTTATTTTGTTATGTTCATTTGGTTTGCCAAGCATTTGATACTCTTCTTTCTGCAAAGCTTTTATTATGATTGCATATGTAGGGCACTAATGGTTAGTGAGGCTTAAAGATTATAAAAGGTGAAAGATTTTAAAGACTGAGAAACCATCATAATGGTGTTTTAAACTACTGTTTATCTCAGGAAATTTAAGATGATCTCTTTGTTTTCATTAACCAAGAGCAAAAATACAGTGTTCTATAAAATGTGAAATAAAATAATAAAGGAGAGATCGCAGTTGGGAAATCTGCATGACACAAAAATCATGAGTAGCAGAGTATGAGGGGGTGGGAAGAAACAGGAAAATTATGATTGCTTTCCAGACTGGTATACCACTAAAATAATACAAATTAGAACTAAGGAGCATCTTCTCATGAACATGATTTTTTAATGGTGATAAAATTGTCTTTCCCTTGTTGAAAAAAAGATGTGCTTTTTCAAGGAACATAATACTAGGGTGGTTACTAGTCATTCCTAGTCCCCTTCAGTATGCAGATATATACACTGATTATTCCTGCTGGTTTTACTAGCAGTGATGTGCATAAAACCCCATACATCATCCTGCAACGCTATCCTGAAACATTTGCTTTTATTACTGACGCACAAGAATATTCAGTGGGTTTTTTTATCCTGCTTTCCTCAGTGTTGTCCTCATTTATAGGGATTTTTTAATTTGGTAAAATGAATGAATCCTTTAGTTCAAAGAACCACAAATGCAATGCTGGTCTTCATAAACAGTTTGGAGAACAGTTACAAAAGGCATGAAAAAAGAGAAAGGCACTCAGGGACACGGCCAGCCAGGGAACCTTGCATACACTCAGTGAATTTATTCACACATTGATTTATCAGAATTATGAATATTCTCTAAAGAAAAATATAAAAAACAACACTTTTATAATTTTATAAAACAACTTGGAAAAAAGACTGATTTGCTGCCGATATTTTTAATCATTCATTTTGGTGTCTTGAAATATTGCCTTATGTGGTCCTAATCCTTTCCTTTTTCCTTTTCTTCATTTGTATTTTTTTTCCTCTCTCTTTTTGTCTCTTTTCTCTCTTCCTCCCTTCCTCCCTCTCTTCCTTCAGAACTGCCAAGCAAAGCCAATATATATCACACTAATTGCCAGGCAGGCACTGCAGTTTCCCTGGTTTTGCTCCCCATCCCTGCCAGAGCTTGGTACTCCCAGCAGCCTGGTGCTACATGAATAGCTTGGCCTATGGGGACCTTTCTGTCTGGGACAGTACCATTCTGCCCAGACAGGGAGAGACAGGGCTTTTTTGTTCTTTAGAAAAAAAAAAAAAAGGGAAAAAGACAGACCTTGCTGCAGCCCTTCACTTAGGATTCCTCCTCAGGAATTCTAATTCCAGCTGCATGCTCCAAAGGGGCTTATGACGGTGATTATTCCCGGCATAAATTATCATTCAGTAGCTTTGTGTTCACACATCAGCTCTTCAGGGATTTCTTTTTTCTTTTTTTTTTTCTGTACTTTCATATTTTGTACTGTACTATTTGCATGCAAATCATAATCTAACACAGCAATTGTGAGGGCATATCAGAATTAGTAAATACTTTGTTTTAAAATAATTGCTGATTTGAGAAGTACCTTTGAGATATTATGTGCAGCACAGCTGTCAGTAGTAGCAATTATTTATGTATTGAATGACTGAGTTTGTGTTTTATCTATATGGAAGGGAATTTTACTTACCCATGCTCCCCCTTCTCCAGGAGCATTCCCATCTGCAGCTTTACAGCTATACTGTGACCAGTTCTGTGAGAAAAAGTTTGTTTCACAAGAAGCTTGTTTCTTAAAAATAATTGTCAAAATGGGTCCCCCAATTTCTGAAAAGCAAAACCCAACGGTGGCCTAGGACTCATTGCTTTGCTCAATAAGAGGTTATCACAGAACCCTAAACTCTCAGCTTTCTTTCAGGGCTGGATCTAGATGTCTCAGCTCAGAATCTTTATAATTATTATTTCTTAAGCACCTAAGCTTTCTTTCATCTATATATGATGGACACCATGAGCTTCATCACGTGGAGGTTCTGCATAAACAGAATGTTAAATCTGCAATTTTTTGTTACCAAAGACTATTCTCTTGAATTAAAATCTTTCATCTCCATAATTAACATAACTATATCCTTGATGTACTGCATGGTCTTCATTTACCTATAATCCAATATACATAAAACTAAAAATAAAAGCCTGTGCTGAGCACTTCTGCCAACAGTACTTCACAGATTAAAATGCAAAGGGCAGATAATTCTTGTGTTGCTCTTTAATAAAATGAAGAACATCACTGGACATTGAAGAATTCACTGTTATGTATGTGTATATATTTTAATAGAAGTAATATAGGTTTTTCCTGAATAGCAATGCAACATACCACCCTTCTGATAGAAAAATGTGCCTGATAAACCTAGTTAGCTCACTGTAAAGTAAGAACAACTTCAGGGAGGCAAATATATTTCTCATCCTCACATGGACAGTATTTTAAGTCCTCTTAAACTGAGGTAGGCATTCCTGGAGAAGGCAGCAGATGTATTCTACCCCTTCCCCCTCTTCTCCCACTTACCACTGCCCACTTTGGGGTCTGCAGTCTGAGGGAAAGGGAGCAGAAGAGCTGCCCCACAGACTATGCCCAGTGTCCCTCCTCTTCAAGACTGCACCCAGCTCTGTACTAAAGTGCGGTCTCTTTAGACAGTTACAGACACTCTCTGCTTCCCTATTGACTGGCCAAGATCTTTTATTAGAGCCAAAACTACACACGCAAGCTGCCAGGCTTCCAAAATATCAACTCTGTTTACCTGATGGGCCAGCCAAAACCGGAGTTCAGTGAAGGTAAAGTGTATAAAAAACTTGGAGGGTTTTGGCCTTGAATGACACACCAGAGGTCATAGAAGTGGTCTGTGGCAGGACAAGTATAGATATCCAAAGTGGGGGACTCCCTAATTACTGGGGCATCCTGCTTCCTGTAGGGATAGTAAGTTTATTTTACCCAAAATTCTGATGACTCTTTGCATCAAAGAGAATTGTCTACACTGGTATCTCATTGGAGTCTGTCCTTTATTCACTCCTCACTGCAGATGCCATTATGCCTTTGACATGCTTTTGCAACCTGTGTACAGGAAACTGTGAGCCTTGGGAGCCTGACCTGGGGAGAGAGGGCCCATGCCCAAGGGAATCCTCTGGCTAGTCTACAGTCACTTGCTTGGCTTATGCACTACCTTGTGTGTGCATCAGAAGAAAAGCTTCACAGAGCAGAGAAACCTGCAGTCTAGTTTTAATTCTAGTACAGCAATGTGTGTGCTAAAATTAAATATTGTCTGAGAGAAGACAGCATTGGGAATACAACCAAAGATCTGAGTGTACAGCACCTGACATCTGCTGCTGACAGCGCAAGAATTCACTGGTTGATAATATTAGTTTACATGGCTATTTAATTTTTCATTTGACAGAAAATTATAATGACCTTTTCAGGCAGTAGCTACCCTTTGGAGGAGAACACTTATGGCTCCAGGTGCCTATTACAGTTCCTTAAAGATTCTTAGGAGCTATTGGGTTAACAATAGCTTTCAAGATTCCAAAGTGAGGTATTGAAATATAGTAATACCTGAGAGTTTCAGACATCATTATTTTAGCTGTTTTTCAATATATACAAATTCCAGGGAAAAAAACAACAAACAAGTGTACTCTTCTAACACTTCAATCCATTCCACGTACTCTGTCTAGATCATTATTCGCACTTCAAAGATGGACATGGGCCCAAACTTGTGATGTAGTGTAGTGGGTTGATGCTGGCTGGATGCCAGACACCCGCCAAAGCCTCTCTCTCAGTCCCCTCTGCAGCTGGACAGGTGAGAGAAAATATAATGAAGGGTTCACAAGTTGAGATGAGGACTCAGGGAAATCACTCACCAAATACCATCACGGGTAAAACAGGCTAGAATTAGTGATATTAATTGAATTTATTACTAACAAGATCAGAGCAAGATAATGACAAGTAAAATAAAACCTTTAAAACACCTCCCACCCCTCCCTCCTTCCCAGCTCTATCTCCTCCCCCGGTGGCACAAGGAGACTGGGAATGGGAGTTCTGGTCAGTTCATCACCCGAGGCTTCTCCCACTGCTCAGGGAGAGGAGTTGTTCCCCTGCTCCACCCTGGGGTCCCTCCCACGGAAGACAGTTCTCCATGAACTTCTCCAGGGTGAGTCCATCCCATGAGCAACAGCTCTCTGCAAACTGCTGCAACGTGAGTCCATCCCACAGGCAGCAGTCCTCCCAAAACTGCTGCAGCATGGGTCATTCTTTCACAGGGTGCAGTCCTTCAAGGAAAGGCTGCTGCAGCAAGGGCTCCTCTCTCCTTGGGCCTCTCATGAGTTCACAGCCTCCACTCAGGCATCCACCTGCTTTGGTGCGGGTCTCCTCCGTGGGCTGCAGGTGGATCTCTGCATCCCCATGGACCTCCATGGGCTGCAGGGGCACAGCTGCCTCACTGTGGTCTCCTCACAAACTGCAGGGGAATCCCAGCTCCAGCACCTAGAGCACCTCCACCCCTTTATTCTCCACTGACCTTGGTGCCTGCAGAGCTGTTCCTCTTACCCCGCTTTTCTCTGGCCACAATTACATCTGCGCAAAAATTTGTTATTTTCCTTCTTCTTGAATCTGTTACCACAGAGGTGTTACCGTCATTTCTAATTGGCCCAGCCTTGGCCAGTGGCACATCTGTCTTTGGTGCTGCCAGGAATTGGCTCTGCTGGACAGGGAAAAAACTTCTGCAGCTTCTCTCAGAAGCCACCCCTGTAGCTCCCACCCTGCTACCAAAGCTGGCTATGCAAACCCAGTACACAGTGATACTCTGGTGCCAAATCCAACCAGGTCTTGAGGTAATGTTCAGGTAATCCCAGCTCAGGAATCTCAGCAGTTAGTTACCTTTAAGCATGAACCTACTTGGCACATGGGCCAGAAGGAACTTCCTTTCCTAGTATTCCTCTATGCTCCTCCTGCTTTTGGGAGCTGTCATGATTCCAGAGTGTTGGCTACTGCAGGTCTCTGTCAGTGCATCTAGAAGCACACTGAACTCATATTGGTTTTCTAGCCCGGCAGACTATTAGCTATAAGTGTAAGTGACATGGTGACTACCTCTGATATTTCTGTTTTCCTGTTACACAGAGAGAAAAAGCATGAGAAAAAAGAATTGATTGCTGCTGTGCTTGACTGCCTCTCCCACCAACTGCTGGCTCCATCACACTCGCTGTGATCTGCAGTAGACTGCATCACACGCTGGTGCCAGCTGTGAGGTGAAGTCCTCATCCACTCTGTGCCACAGATCTATTAATGACATTCCCAGTAGACGGAGTGGCTCGTTTTTTCCGTGTCTGCACTCAAAGAGAGTGATGCAGTGTGCAGAGAGTGAAATTTAGGACAGACAGGCAGTATGGAGCTCAGCAGCGCCCCATGGAAAGAGAGTGAAAAAAAATAAAGCAGAATTTAGAAAGGAAATCATGTTCACTACTACATCCACAATGATACCTCAAAAATACAAAGTTGGTCATACCATCAGGGAAAAAATGTGTAGTTACCCACCTCTATCCCCAAGTAAAACCACACTTGGAGTGATTCTTTCCACCTGAGTTTCATGAAGACCATCAGTGCCAGGACGCTGAACATGAACCCCATAGAAATAAATAAAAACAGCTGAAGCAGCTGAGTTAGGAAGAGCTCTTGGCTGATTTGGTGAACAATCATAAAATGGTTGAGGGTAGAAAGGACCTCTGGAAGTTATCTGATACAACGCCCTGCTCAAACAGGGTCCCCTAGAGCCCAGTACCATGTTCAAACAGATTTTAATCATTTCCGAGGATGGATACTCCACAATCTCTTTGGACACCCTGGGTGCTTGGTCACCCTTGCAGTGAAAAATATTTTCCTACAACAGTTGTGCAAGTTCCTGTGTGAACATCATCTGCCTGAATTCTGAAGTACTCTACACACACCATAGTGGTGTATAAACACTACTCTCCAGACCCCTCCTGTTTCCTTATTCCCTTTCCACAACAAACCCAGGCACCTTCACTTTAATTTGGAAGTTGCTTACAATAAATTCCATCTTTCTGCTTTCCTTTTGTGCCTCTGGCACTAGAAAACATCCCTCTTCCCTTTCTTTATCCAATAGGAGGTCTTCCACCAAGTCTGTAAACATCTAGTCTTTTTTTTTTTGTCATTTCCTGCCCTATCCTCTTGCTGTTGCAGAAAGCAGCACAAAATTAATTCAAAAAAGTAGATGTTAAACAAAGATTCCACAGATCTTTGAGAGCAATTGAAAGGGAATCACAGTCTTTGAGAAAATATCCTGGATGTTGGTTTCTCTTTTTTTTCTTTTCCTTCTACTGACTCAGGAGAAATGTACCAATGAAGATGATGGTAACTAAGAGCAATAATAACAGGAATGACCTACCTTTTATTTAAAAAGAGTATTCTTCATCTATTTGTCAAATTGCTGTCTTTAATTCTTTCTCCAGTCAGGTCTACTATTTTTTCTGCTGTTCACAGTTACAATAACATTCTGCTGAACAAGTGTAAAGCTGGCTTTCAGAAGAAGAGAGAAAGTATCATTAATTTCACAGCCAGTTTTAGGAAGTTTTCTCAGGCTGCTAAACCTGAATCAAACTTTTCCCATGAAAGCTGTTAGAAATTGTAAATGAGGAAAATTCAACATGTTGGTCTAATTGCATATTGAATAACTGTCCTAGCTCTAATAACTGCAAGTTTCTTTCAGTATTGTGAAAATTTATTTATCACCCGTTTTTTAAAAGGAAAAATAAATAACAATGATCTATAAGTAAGATGTGAGGTTAAAGAAATTCTGGGTCATCTCTTTTGAAATCAATGTCTAATTCCAATTTTGCTTTAAATGATGAGTTCAAAAAATCAGTTTATGGCACCTACGAATGGATATTTTACAAGTCAGTTTGTAAACTAGCCCTGAGCCATGAATTCTCACACAGAACTGCAATGCAGAACTGATGATTGTTTTGCATTCAAAAGTCCTGTCGCCTGGAGCAGAGGTATTCATGCCTATAAGCTTTGCTGTCAACTGCATGACTTTGTCATAACATCTAACAAAAATAACCAGCAGCACAAGAGGTTACTGACTAACTCTGCTGCATTCTGCAAAGTATTCTTTGGTGGCCACAGGCCAGCTTCAGTGCAAGGGATGCAGAGGTCTCTTCCCCACAGTAACGAGCTCACCTAACCCCTCTGCATGGCAATTTGAAGACTCAAGCCTTGAATTCTGACTACTATTTGCTGACATTTCCCACTCCACTGGATTCACATAATGTCACAACAGTGTTTTCTTTCTGCAAATAAAAACGCCTGCTACATGCCTGCTTCCAGCTGAAGTTATCCGCCATTAAAAAATGAATTATGGGAAGGTTTTTAAGAGCTCAAGCAGTGTTCCAATCACAGGTTCTCAAAGGAGACTCTACCTTTGTATTGATTGCTGCAAAAGAAACACCCAAAGCTAGACATTTCAACTGCAAGTGTCAAAATACATGCAATAAATAATGGGGAAAAGAGCAAATTTCAACAAAAACAGAACAACGCCCCTGCTACCCCATAATTCCATAAAGGTGTTGCTAAACACATTTATTTCTGTAGCCTTCTTGCTAGAAATTAGAGCCTAATCGCTAACAGCTATGTAATTTTTTATTTTATTTTGAGGAACACAATACTGAGCTGGTACAGTATGATAAATCGTGATTCTTCATTTATATTTTGACACAAGGAGAGAACTTTCAAACACCAGTTTTTCCTGTGGACAGCAAAATGTTAAAGCCAAAGAAGCCATGGACATGGTTTATTGCTTTAAGACCAGGACAGTTTTCTCTTCTTAATTAAAAAAATAGAAATCTTTTTCCCTTACCCCAAGGAAATTTGCATAATAAAAATCTTCAGAAATTAGGTTTATATTTATTCGTTATGGCTATGAGGTGGATGAGAGGGCAGTTATTGTGCAGCATTGACATCAGCCTTAAAACTGCAGACTGCAGACCTTTACAATAGAATTAGACTTTCGTGTTGCATAATGAGATTCATTATAATTGACATGCATAATTCCAATCATGTTCTGTGTTGATTCAGCCTTTTGTTGTCAAGACAGCCTGTTATTACATACTGAACTAACCTTACTCATATACAGTGATTAAAACAAAACATCTTCAGAGGTTGTTGGTTTGGGGTTTTCATTTTTTAGATGAATGCAAGGTACCCCTTCCCTCCCCGTGCCCACCTCCCCTGCAGCAGTTTCTCAGCAAAGCCAGAAAATCCAGTGTGTGGCACAGAAACAGTATTTTCTCAGTGTGAAAAATTATTCTCAAAAGGTGATCCCCTGAGACTTTGATGAATGTTCTCTCTACATTATAGTGTAAGGAACAACACTATAATAAATATATAAATTAATGAAGGAAGATGTGGGTCTGCAATATTCCCAGAGTGGAGAAGCATGGCAATTAGTAAAGACTATCAAGGCTTTTAATGTTCATAAAGTGTCAATCAAGGTCACTCAGGGGTACTAATTCACTAAAATAGGAAAATCAGAAGGCTTGACCTTTTCAGCTGCTCTGCTTTTTTTTTCTTTTTCTTCTGAGAATAAGAAAAAGCTGGGTACACAATAACACAGATTTTTGCTACTGATTTATTTGAAAGAATATTGGTGGTTTTACACTAGTTTTACTTTCAGAGGTTATCACCAGTAGAACTGATAACCATTCATACTAGATTTACAAAGGCAACTGAGATGCCTGTACAGGCAGTTCTCAGAATCTGAGACAGGTTGAGGTTGGAAGACACCTCTGGAAATCATCTTTTCTAACCCAGTACTCAAGCAGGGCTACCAAATGGCTGAGGACCATGTCCAAATGGCTTTTGGATATTTCTGAGGACAGGGACTTCACAACCTCCCTGGGCCACCTGTGCTGGTACTTGGTCCATCCTCACAGTGAAAAAGTTTCCAAATATTCAGCAGGAACCTCCTGAGTTTTAGGTGGAGCCCATTACCTCTAGTCCTGTCCCATATTTCAGTAGCTACCAAGACACTCACAAAACACTCACATTTGTAAACCAGTGGAGGGAGCATTCATCTGGCCAAAGACATTTGTGATGGAGACATCAATGTCTGAGCTAGTCAGCACCCTTCACAGAGAAAAGTAGAGAAAAATAGGTATTTCTAAGGACCCATTCATCGCATTTTAAAAAATTATATCTAAAATAAGTCAAATTAATCACATCTGCAAGGCATCCATTTGCTCCACTGGCTTTCAGGGAAGTCTAAATTGACTTCTAATAGGTGAAGACATCTGTGTGGGGACACTATCTGGCTCTCTTTCAAGACCACATGTGCACTCACAGAGTCATGGGGACATGTGAACAACTGGGGGTGTTCAAATATGGCCACAAGGAGCCTAATTTTCCCTACTATTTGGCAGGATATAGAAACTAGATGTTCTCTCATTTGTCCCATTTCCCTCACGTGCAGACTGCTCTGGTCAAGGCAGAACATACACCTTGAAATAACAGCCTGTCCCAAAGCAAAAATGTCCACATAATTGTCACTGTGCCTGTCACTTAGGAGACACTAATGAAGGGAAATCAGGCTGGAAGCAGAAGGGTCATATGCCAGTACTTGCTTTTCCCACAAAACAGTTTATATAATTTCCTTTCACTGGGCAACAATTGAAAATTATCTTGAAGGGAAACGCCAGCATCACACAAAGTTCAATCAACAGCTCTGGCAACTCTGGAGAGACACACCAGAGAGAATTCAACAAAGTCTATATTGACTGTTACTATGAAATGAAAGTGCAGCTGCCAGTAAGGCCATCTGTTTGATTGCCAATTAAGCAAATTAATCACCCACTGCCTCCCTTTGCCATGGGTATGCTATCAAGAAATAGCACCCACATCTGAAGGAATGGCTGGGAGCAGGCAGATCAGGGATAGGGCTTTCAGCTCAAAACCAAGGTGAGAGTCAGGCCTGGAGAGGAGGAGAACATTAAAGGCAGGCAGGAGGGGGCTGGCACCCACTAGAGGCAAGTCTTCATAAACCTCTAGCAAAAGGCAGAGGATTGTACTTGCTAGTGGCCAGTTTAATTTAATGGAGACAGACAGCTCCCTGTACAGCCCTGGAGCTGCTGAAGTTACTTCCCAATAGTTGCTAAAAGAGCAACCCCATAGCTATTTGTAAGGGTTGGGGACTTGCTTTGTAGGGCAAATTTAAATGGAAAGTCCTAGCTCAGAAGAATGTCATTGTCCATCACATGTTGTTTGGACTGAATAATCTGAATGTGCACTTTAGCCAGTGAGTTTGGGGAAAAATTCAAGACTGAGGCACAAATAAATTAATCCTGAAGACAGGGTAATGGTCAAGACTATAAGGAAATATTTTTTCATCCTGGCTAACTACCAACTTCCTCCTTGCCTTTTTATTTTACTCCTATATTTTAAAAAAGGGGTCACTCAGGAGATGCTGTGGCTTTCTGCAGTGGCTTTGCTCTGGCTTCAGAATCTCAGGTTTCATGAGAGAAGCTGCTTGGTGAGTTCTGGGATTGACAAGTCCCAGCACCCTCTGCATGAGATCCTCACTTTTGATTAAAAACTTTTATTGGCACTTTCTTCAGAGTTGGGACATTTATAACTCTTCTTCCAGTTATGGATTTCAAAGCCTATGAAATTACATTGCAGCTTTCCTTTAGTCAAGGAGCCAAATGAAATGGAGCACAACCAGCAGACAGGATTTATAGGACTTACATCCTTCTAGAGCAGCAGTGAGTAAGCAGACAGTGTTTAAAATGGCATTGACATTAGGAAACGGCATCCCCCATTTGGGCTGGGGTTTAGTACAAATTCAGGCAGACTTCACACTGAAGAGCCCACTCTAGTCAGTGAAGATCCAGAGTTTGATTTAGTTGTCCTTTGTAACTCATAAGGTATTTGAACCATCCTTGTGGTAAGATAAGGGCTCACTGGTCTTCTGAAGTGGCAGCTGAAGGCTAGGAAGAATGCATCAGGGCATCTCATGTGGCACTGGATATCTATATTTAGGCAGGCAACTACCACTTCAGATTGCCATTGACTGTGGTCTGAGACAGTGACTGGTGGAAAAACCACAACGTATATTGCAATATCCTAAAGAAAGGTATACACTATTAAGCTAAACTCAGATTTAGAGTGTCTATCCTCAAATTGTCTTTTTTTAAATGAGACTTTCAGAAAAACATTTCTCTTTGAGATCTTAATCTCTGTGCCAAATCTGATAAAATTAGCCAGTGGATACTAAAGTTAACATGGTGTGAACAGGGTAAATACCAATAAATACTCAGTATTACAGTAACTCCTAACAGAGAACACATAGACTGTTATCACCTGGTTTCCAATCATTCCCCAAAAACCAAGATATCCTGCCCCTTTCTGTAAGACTCTTCAAAAAAGTCGGGAAACCTGTGTGACTTGTGGCCACCTCTATGTGAAAAATGCCACAGATATAAATTATTTTCTCAAGAATACAGCTACTGCTGTCACAAAGATGTTTGGAAGCCTGGAAGAAAACAAATAGCAGGATAAAAAATAAAAATAACTGCAAAGTTATGGTCAGCACCAAAATAAGGAAAAAATGTTTTCATGAGTTTGACAATACATTGTTGATAAAACTGTGCCATCCAATGATTAGATACCACAGAAAACCCAGTACTTTATGGAGCCCTAGGACTGCTGGAGGTATGTTTGCAACAAGAAAACAAGGTGCTCCTTGTTCTAGTTTTGTCTGTGTAGCAAAGAAGGTAGTTCAGATAGGCACTTTGCTTCCCAAAGCAGTACCACACACTTCTGCATCAGACTACATAAAACTTAATGGCTATCATTTAAGACATATAAAAATGTTCCCCCTTAAGCTTTCTTGTACAAACATGTGTGCGTGAAATGAGGCACACAACTACAACTTTTTATTGTCACTTGCTTTGAAAAAATGGAAACCTTTTTTTCTCCCAAAAAAATACAAATTAATCAGAAGATGGCATGTGTAAGAAACATTAAAGGCATTAAATTGCTGAGATAAGTTAATCTTCATTAAACTACCCATACCTAAGAGACACTCAGATTTGTAACCTGAAGTGCTACATATGAAAAATTCAAACACCTCTGAAGGTTTATAGAGAAAGAAATATATAAAAAGACAGTTTTATTAAGAACAAAACCATCAGAAAATTCATTATCATTATGTAAGACTGGTAAGACTAGAGGAATATTTGGGGGAAAGGCAAGAGGACAACAGGAGGAAAAAAAGAAGAAATTATGCACATTTTTTGTTAAAACTAGCTGAGGGACTCTGACACTCTAACGTGGATGTTATGTCATACCTATTTATAAAACTATTTGCCAACTAATATTGTCTAAGGTCTGTATTAGCAAACAGCTGCAAGTATTAACATCTATATTTCTATTAGATTAACAAATGAAGGTTTTAGACACATTTGTTCATCTATTATTTCTCAGTTTCAACTCTGAGTAAAACAATTCTAAACCTCTATGTTCAATTTGTCATCTCAAATCCATTCCTGTGTGAACACTGAAAAGTGTTAGCAGAGAAATTTTCCAGCTTTCTGCAGCACTCTGTCAGAGCTCTGTTTCTCACAGAAACTATGAAAAACAGTGCTACGGTTTTGTAAGCAAACTTTCTCTATCTTGCACCTGCAGTTGTTGTGTAGTATTGTTGTGATATTGTCTGGGAAAAATATTCTGAAAGGTTTCAGCCAACCGGTACGGGAGGCGGATGGTCGGTGACCAATCACCTTATGGCATGCTGGCGACCCAAGTTATATAAACTGATTTATAATTAATTAAATGGATTATTATTGCTCCTGAACTTGTGTCACTCCTCGCCATTTGTGCCGCGTACAGCGACACCTGTGTTTATATTTTTTTGCTTTAATACAGATCTTGAAATTCACAGTTTGCTTCCTTATTCTAATTAAATCTTCTCAAATGTTAGAAAAGAGTTTCAGCTAATGTGAAAACCTACTAGCAGATTAATAGTAGAAAAGTGTGAACAAATGCCTTGACTGATGAAAGTTATCTTCTGCTGACTATGATATATTATCTGCATGCATATATATTCTTTATTGACAACATTTTCTCCTTTGCGTCCAGTGCTATCCTATAAATCAATGGCAGTTCTTCAGCAAAGGTTTGTTAGACTCATTAGCTGAATTATATATATAATCATGCATATACAATAAATCGTTTAAAACCATTCTCATTTCCAGTATACTGGTGAAATCTTGTGCTATGTCCCCTGTTCAGGCAGTATAAATGCTGTGGGACCTAGTGAAATAGGAAAAATGCCCTCACACAGAGAACTATTGAAAAAGTATTGTGGGTTTGTGTAATTTTTTTCTATTTTGTTTTCAGAAAATATCAGACCTTTCCACAGGGACAGCTTACATTAATAAATGAGTCCTGCACCAAATGTTTGAGTACTCCTTTACACCTGCTTGGCAGTGCAGTGACATCTTCTAGTGGAAGTACAAGTACATTCACTTTAAGATCTCTGTATTCTCAGAGGAGACAATTCAGAATCTGGCTTTCAGTGAACACCTCAGTTCTGCCAGGTTATGGATACCCTTAAAAGGTGCTAGTGGAAACTGAGATTGTATAGTACCTTACAGGTTTTGTCTTCGTTTAAACATATGCCATTTATGAAGATGTAGTTTAGGAACCCAGCAAATTTTCTCTGACCGACAAGTAGCTTTCTGTAAGAGGTAGTATGCATGACTTAGAATCTTCAAACCGGAAGTATCTGCCTACGAACACTTGAAACCATATATACACAAAAAGGTACTATACATTCCTCCCCTGTTGAAGACACGAATGGACTTTAAGGCCTTAGGATTGTCCTTTCCCTAAGGACTCCCTAAAATATGAACAGCATTCATTGCTGCTTGATGATAGTAGTGACCTTATAATAGTTTCCATGGAAAGAATTCTGAGATCATAAACAGTGACAAAGTGAGTTTGTTAGTTACCAAACATACACATTCCAAAGGTACATGACATTTAATTCTAATCTATTTTTAGAAATCATAGGAAAATTTAGACAAATGGACTTTTTCCAGTAGAGGCACTTACATTGCCCTTCCAAATACAATTACAGAGACCTTCTAATTGACTATTATTAGAAATCAAGTAATTTCTATTACACACTCTAAGCTCTTCTCCAAAACAGGGTATTTAAAAGGCAGCATTTATGACTGACTCAGTGAACTGAGTCTCTGAGTCAGATGACGTAAATTTCTCTAAGCCTCTGTGCCTAATATTTTGTGTTAGATGACACTAGGCTGATACTCATTCAGCACCTTACTTAGGCTTTCTGATTCCGCTTCATATTATGGTGCAATGTCTTCACATACAGAGGCTAGACAGCATAGCATTGGCTCTGGGACTATAATCTTTCATGTAAAGAGATATTTACCATTTATTGCAGGGTCTCTGATCCCTATATTGTGACCTTGTAGAGCAGTCTGCTCCCAGAGAGCACCTGGAGCAAAAGAACTGCTTCCATTTTAGATTAAACTTTGGCACAAGCAAGAACAATTTTTTTCACACACCTGTCCTTATAGGCAGTGGGAACATATTGAATACAAGTGTAATTCTCCCCTTTCCTGTCACTGTGGAGTTCTCCACCTATTTCTCAAGAAATTATCACGTCCCAAGTTCCTGACAGTAGGATCTGATAAAGGCTGACAGCAACAACTGAGCTGATTCAGTGCTTTGCTTTAGAACACAAAGCAAATATCTTTTGTACCTGAAGAAACAGTCATCTATTTTTTTCATGCCCTTTCTTTACATCCACAGACAAATCTGTCTGACTTTGCTGTTTGTACACTTAGAAGTTTTGCCCGTTTAACTTTACTGGTTTGTCTTTATCATAGAGTGATAAAACTGTACCTCACTGAGATGGCTACATAGTGAAATACTCTTATAGAGAAGCAATTATACCAGCCAAAATTCCTTTAGCAAAGCTAGAGTGCTCCCCATTTGGAGGGGACTGTTAAACCTAACTCTGCAGAAGAATCCTTTCACCTCTGTGAACGACTTCCTCTGGGAGAGGGAGAGGAAGGTAATGGTTGGGAGAGTTATGCCCTGCAAACTTTAAGAAATACAGACAAGCCTGCCATGGCATTCCTTCTGGATGGAAGGTAATCATTTTCACCCTGATAGGCTATTGTAAGTCTAAATAAAGATAAGGGTACATGTCAGATAATGACCCACTTATAAACCATGGATAAAAGGTCATATAAGTATCTAGGGAGCAGGAGCTACCATGGAGAGGAATATTTATTGGGTAAAAGCTGAAAATAACTTTTATAGAGACAAAACTGCATTGGATATGCATGCATTTTAGTAACTGTCTGTAATCTGCAGCCTCTATAAAACATGCTAAAGCTCTGAAAATCAATCAAAAACAGTACAAATTCCAAACCACAAAGAATAAGTTTAAGAGGGAGGGCACACTCTTCATGAATTCTAGAATTGTGCCCAGTGGGGAAAACTAGTATATTTTACATTATGATATAATGGCAGAGAACCAAGAACCACTAAGGTCAGAACAGTTGGAGATCTCTGCCACATTTTCTTTGCTTCCACCCATATGTGGAACATGGAAACATATCACGTATCCTCCCCCTGGTGCCCAGGAATACCATATATGTTTCTCCCTACACACTCAGAAAATCCCACCTGGGTTCAGTGCGGCTGAATCCAAGAGCTGCTGCATCAGGCTCATGTCCTACTTCAAACAATCTTCAGTGGAAGCAACTTCAAATCAAAGCTGTAGCACTCCGTTAATGAATAGATCAGGATAAAGTGCTTCCTCCTAGTTTTTGCCAGATATAATCTGGTTTCTGCAGATTAGCGTTTTGGTGGAGTCATATTCGTATAAGAGACAATGAAGACATTTTGTTGAATTTCAGAGGGTATTCAGCTCACACAATGATAGCTATTGTAGTGCATCCTAAACTGCTTTACGGTAGGATGACATGCTAGGACCGCAGAATGCTTTATTGCAGTATTAATAAACACATTGTATTTAATTTCCAAAACAGAAACTATTAATCAGATGTTTGAATTAACTGCTGGATTTTTCCAAGAGTGGGATTATTTCTCATCTGTGGATGCCTCTTTCAGTACAATGAAGTTCTCGAGACATTCAAATGAGCTTCAAGTGCACAGTGGAAGAGCTCCTAAAGGGAAAGAATGTTGAGGGTTTTAAAGCTGCAGAAGTCCTACAACGTTTGGCTGGTAGCTTGTTTTATAAATAGTGCAGTAAACCCTGATGCTCACTCTTCTCTGAAACATCTATAATTAAAGGGTGATGGGCCAGATCGTGAATGCTTTATTCAAAGTGAGACTGCTCGTGGTACAAAGTACTCTCCAGGGTGAGTAAGTGCATCATAATTTGGGCTGCTGTTGTCAGAGTTTAGTAATAGACTGCTATATAAATAGGTCCTTGGAAAGTACCAAAGTGTTCAAGCCATTGTAATTGCATTAATACAGCCAACAATAATCACTGGGGAATATTCCGGCATCTTCCAGTAAATTCTGATTGTATCCACACAGAGGTAACCCTTGTAAGTCTGTGTTCCACTGAGAAGTGTGCATGGCTTGCATTAATGTTTCTGCTTTGTAGTAGCTGTGCAGAAACACAAAAACCACTTATAGTGCTCAGAAGCCTGAGAATCCAAAGTCACAATTTATTGACATCCTTCTGATGAAGGTGGGAGGCAATGACTTTTACAGCTCTTGTTGCAGTCAGACTTCTTCATTGCAAGTATGCTTACTAGGCGTGACATTTTCAATGAGGTAGACAGTTGCCTTATAAGATTTTCTTTATTTCTTTGGTCTACACAGAACCTTAAAATCATCTCCATGTAATTTTGAAAATTTGACTCTACAAAGCTCTTTATCTGAAATTGTTTTATCTCTTCTAGCTTCATTTCCTCATTAAGCAAAAAAATGAATGTTGCTGTTGTCTTTGCACATTGCAAATACATGCAGTATTTCAAGATTATTGCAATAAAGACTAGAACTTCATATTAAACACTTAGCTTTCAAAAGCTAATGATAGCTAATCTTTTTTAAAATCCTAATAAAACTATGATCCATTGGATACATTCATGCTAATTCTCAGGCCTCCTCTGGCTTTGAATTATGTGCTCCGAAGACTCATTTGGTTGCACGCCTCTCAGATCCATTGGTCTCACTGGCACATATTCTGGTACTCTTTTTTATAGCCTTTCACGTAAATGGCATGCCACAGCACAGCTGCCTTAGATCATCACCGTAGTTTTGAGTGGATGATTTACAGGTACCTTAAGCCCGTTGGCTCCCGTACCTGTAAGATCATGGCTCATGTGGCAGCAGATGCGTACAGTTACTAAACATGCAAAGATCCCCAAATCTACCTTTAGCTAAGTCTTTACTTAAGTTAGTACAAGAATTATCTGCATATTGCAGTAAAATAACTGTATGCATTTGCTTGTCCCAGTTCCATCAGAATTCTTAAAAATAATTTACACAAATACTCTGCTCAGTCAGGAGTTTATAATCCCTCTTCCTTTCTGTGACTCCTTTCCTTAATTATGTTGTGTATCTGCCTCCACATTGCAATCTGTTTCCTTCTTCCTTGGCTAATGTAAAACGTTTCCCTCTGTTATAAACATATCCCTTCCATTTTTATGAATATTTTCTTCACTTCTCTGCTCCTGATTTCTCTTGCTCTCAGCCTGTCAGTTGCTGTTTTGTGTTTCCTGGTGCTGGTATCTTGACTGTTTGTTCTTTTGGCTGAACTGTTCATGTCACCAAGTAACAGCTCTAGTCCCCAGACCCCCAGCTAACTGAAATGGACAGGCTCACTTCTCTGCTGGTTAGTGTTATCTCATCCAGAGAGAACAGCCATACCTTCACTGTATGGCTTATCCCTTGATCCTCCTTTGCCCCTCTGGCCCGTGATACAATTGTTATATTTTGCTAATAAGAGATAGGAGGTTCTTTTCAAACTCACTAAAATACTGCAAGGATTGCATTGTAGACCACAGGAACAGTATAATGAAAAAACATATATATTTTATATAATGAAAAAACAAGAGTACATGCTCTGTCTTTGGAACCCATGAGAGCACATGAGAAAACACCAAGCCCAATGGTGTCAGAAGATGATGTAAAGCAAGGAAGGCAGGTATTGTTCTGTGCAGCTTGCTGGAGCCATTGGAAGAAAATGTAGGGGAAAAAGACAACAAATAAACTTCGTGGAAGATCAGTGGTCCAGTACTTGCACACATTTTCATACATTTTTTTTTAGCAACAGAAATGCACCCAAACAACCTAAGTCCTCACACTCTGCTTTCACAGTTGTGTAACTTCATTAGCTTCAAATGAGGCACTCCTCATTTAAAATCACAGAAATTCACAGGAGATAAGGACATAGAGGTTTCAGCCCTCAGAGTTACTTTAATATGTATGTTTTATTTTAACAGTAATAATTGTCAAATTGTCACCCATCCCATAGCCAGATTTGAAGAAAAAAAAAAAAAACAACAAACTACCACATCCCTTGTATGTACTGTATTAGATGGAAGACTCACTTGCTCTTAATGAAATTTTGGATGCTTAAGTGTGACCAAAATCTGAATTTCACTTCTGCCAGTAGCAGTGACTACTGGTTTTAATTTTAAGAAATATTTTCTGAGATCTCACCTCTGCATTTTTAATACTATACAACAGAGCATCCCCATGACTCACTCAGTTGTCTTGGTTTGAGACAAATTTGGAGGCAAACATCCAAAATGAACATCCCTCTGTCAGAAGGCAGATTTCAGCAGCCCCTCCCCCACCATATTTGGAAAGAAATTCCTCGGAGGAAAGTGAAAAAAACCTATTTATTTAACAAGCAGAGTGCACGTGCACGCAGGCAAGCAGGGTGCTTGCAGGCACCGAAAAAAAGAATGAATAACGTTAAAAAATAAAACCTCTCACAGTGAAGAAAACCTGGGTTGTTTCAGTGTTCTTTGTAGGTGATGGCTCTGCTCTCACGTCATAGCTGGGGCTCAGTGTGGGCCCCTCCAGGCCAGGGTGTAAGGCCTCCCAGTGATGTTCTGGTGCTGCTGAACAGTCCAGAATAGAAGAAGAAGCCAAAGTCCCAGGAAACTCCTTGCTTCAGCTACGAACAAGAAGCTAGCTAAAAAGCAAAGAGTTTTAACTCTCTGTCTCTCTCCCGACAAAAGGAGCCGAGAGCTGGCTAAAAGCAGGGAGATGCTTCCTCCACTCCGTTGCAGGAACACAGGGGAGTATGTGTCCTTGAGCACAAAACCGCGCCGAAAAATTCGCCTGGCTTCTCTCTCCCCTCTCCCAAGAAACAGCTTTAAGACACAGAAAGGCACAAGATTCATGTCTGGCATAGAGCAGGCGATAGGGGATACAACATCATAAAGTCACCCCAAGACACATGTCTACAGATACATTTAGCATACCTAAAAATGACCAAACTGCCTCCTGATAATTATTGCAGACCCGCGCTAACACTGAGTTTTTCACAGAACTGTTTTGGATTAATATTATTTGGCTTACACAAAAACAGTGCCAAGGGCTGTTCAAGCAACTTACAGTATAGAGAATTGCATTTTAATGTCTGTCGAAATTTGCTGATATTGTTTGATTTTTGTATAGATATAGTCAACATGGACCGGATAAGTGAGATACAGCTGAATTACATTCACACATTTAAAAAACATATTAGAATTAAAGGTGAAAAAAAGACTGTTAAAATCCATAAAAGTTCTGTATTATACACGGAATGGATGAGTAATACTATCTGTGGACTCTGAATACCACATTGTATAGACTGTCTTGGCTCCCCATTAGTTCAAGTAATAATTAATGCGAAGGAACTGCTTCCTAATAAAGATAAACCTAACCAATTTCTCTTCCATAGTGAAAGAGAAACATCCATGCTGCTTGTATTTAGGTTTTCATAATTATTGACTTTCTAATCCCACGTTATAAAGCACTTTACATTCCAGAGTTTCTCTTTTGGAAGATGTATCTTCCAGGCCTGTTGTCTCCTTGAAGATCATTCCACTTCCATTTTCATTCCAAGAAAGAAAAAGAGTTTGTGTATAATGCAGGTAATAATGAAGTGTAGTCTATTCTAGTTAAACAATTAAATGCTTTGGAGCACTGTAAATTCAAGTTTTTCATACTGAAGGCTTTTGATGAGTAGGTCTTTTGAATGTTATAAGAAATTGATTAAGTAGATTCTGAAAATAGCCTACCTGGCATGCACAGGAGGGCATTTTTTCCCATCCAGCTACAGTTATAGCAGATGCCTTTTCTACAGCATTTCCTGACTACTGACTGCACAAAAGTTTATTGCTCCCATCCACATAACAGAGCCTTCTTGAGATTCCGATGTCTAATGTGTTCCATAACTGATCAGTATCTTCAGTGTCTTAATTAAGTGCTCTGCTGTGAATCCCAGAATCACAGCATTGCTCAGGCTGGAAAAGAAAGACCTCTGAGATTATTGAGTCCAACCTTTGATCCATGACTACACAGACAACTAGACCATAGCACTAAGTGCCATGCCCAGTCATTTCTTCAACACCTCCAGGGATGGTGACCACACCACCACCCTGGGCAGCTCATTCCAATGTCCAACAACGCTTTCCGTTAAGAAATTCTTCCCGATGTCCAACCTGAACCTCGTCTGGCATATCTTAAGTCTACGTTCGCTCATCCTGTCATTAGTTGTCCAGGCTGACCCTCACCTGGCTACAATCCCCTTTCTGGCAGCTGTAGAGAGGGATAAGGTCTCCCCTGAGTTTCTTTTTCTCCAGGCTAAATAACCCCAGCTCCCTCAGCTGCTCATCATAGAACTTACCCTCTAGATTGTTCACCAGTTTTGTTGCTCTTCTCTGGACTTGCTCCAGCACCTCAATGTCCTTATTGTAGTGAGGGGCCCAAAATGGAAAATGGTACTCAAGGTGTGGCCTCACCAGTGCCAAATACAGGGGGACAACCACTGTCCTGGTCCTGCTGGCCACACTATTGCTGAGACAGTCCAGGATGCCATTGGCCTTCTTGGCCACCTGGGCACACACTGGCTCATGTTCAGCTGCTATCAACCAGCACCTCCAGGTCCTTTTTCTTCCATGCCACTTTCCAGCCACTCTGCCCCTGGTCTGTAACACCATCTGTGTTGTTGTGACCCAAGGCCAGGAGCCGGCACTTTGCCTTACAGAACCTCATATCACTGGCCTCAAACCATCAATCCAGCCTGTCCATATCCCTCTACAGAACCTTCCTGCCCTCCAGCAGACTCAGTCAACTTACTGGCATTTGAGAACTTATTGAGGGTACATTCAATCCTCTCATCCAGATCATTGATAGAGATTTTAAACAGGACTGAATACAAATGTATATTCAGCATATAACACAGAGTCATGACATGCAACTACATCATTTGGTAAATGGGAATTGTACAACACGTGATATATTTCAGAGTGGAACAGCAGCATTTGTGTTGGTTCTTGTATAAAATAGTGCTGTGTGGCTTGTGAAATGAAAAATACCTAAGCTTGCCTGCTTACTTGCCTGCTTGCTTCCTTCCTTCCTTCCCTCCCTCCTAATGTACACTTGAAGTCTGTAAAAATGACACTTAAAATCATACAATGGTTTGGGTTGGAAGCGACCTCAAAGATCATCTTGTTCCAACACCCCTGTCATGGATGGGGATACCTTTCACCAGACCAGGTTGCTCAGAACTCCATCCAACCTGGCCTTGAACACTTCCAGGGATGAGACATTCACAACTTCCCAGGGCAACCTCTTCCACTGCCTCACCATCCTCACAATCAAGAATTTTTTCTAATATCTAATTTAAACGTACTCTCTTTCAGTTCGAAGCCATTCCCCTTGTCCTGACACTACATGCTCTTGTAAATAGTCTCTCTCCATCTTTCTTGTAGGCTGCCTGCTGCTATAACCAATAGGAGAGGGTGGATGAATCATCAGTGTAGAAAGTGCCGTGTTTGATTTTCTTCCAGACACAGCTTCTAAGCTAGCCATGTAAGCCTGTGCAAACATAAAGTAAATTTGGAAAATTTTTATGTGGATTACATGTTAATTACCATCTCCACTAACAAAAGCTCTTTTTTTGTCTGTTTTGAAAGATGAGTTGATATTGGATTACTATTTAAAACATCCTACATCCAGTGAAGCAAATCTGTTCCAAAAATAAAAATAGCTTGGAGAAAATCTTGCCCCATTTTCAGGCTTTCTAAAATTGCAATAAGCTTGGTTCATGCTTTGACTAGCTGGCAAACATAGGTTATGAATTAGTAGGAGGACATGTGTATGCACTTTCAATGATAATGAGAACAGCTGAGAAACTCTTTCATTGTGAATCTATGAATGAATGAATGTAGAAATTCAAAGCCCCAGCAGTAGCTATCTCATTTATTCTGGTCATTAAGGTATTAAAAGTTTTAGGAAGCCAGATTCTGCTCTTATTATATTACTTTTATTCTGGTACCTCATTGCATTGTTTGCAACAAGTCAGAGATGCAGGAAAGACAAGAAAAACAGTTTACTGGAGAAACTGCAAAGCAAAACAGGTATAGAAAAAGGTCTCTGTTCTTACAGTTGGGTTGAGATGAAGACTGAATTAACACAAAAATGAAGTCCTCTTATAAGTGGCAAATATTTCCCTATTGCCTGTAGATCAAAACCCAACTGGAACAGAGAGGAAGTCAGAACTATTGCTACAAATAAGAACTTTCCAATCAGGGTTTTTCTTGGGGTTTGGAGGTTTTTTGTTTGTTTGTTTGTCTCCTGTTTGGTTTTGGGTTTGGGGGTTTTGGGGATTTTGGAGGTTTTTTGTTGTTTTTTTTTAATTTGTTGTGCTGTTTTGGTTTTTTTCAGGAGAGAGTGATAAATTTGTCAGCCTGTTCATTATGCTGCAGTAGTTACAAACAAACAAACAAACAAAATGTGAAGAAAACCTTTAAACTAAACTGATTTTTTTTTTCCTCAACATCTAGGTCACAGTCCTGTCTCCTTTTTTTTTTTTTTCCAGGACCTAATTTCATGGGCCACTTTTATATCTCAGTGTGATTATATATGAATGAAGTCTCTGTCACATTAAAAGGACAGGGTCAATACAGATGAAAAATAGACACAACAATAATCTTTTTAGAAAGGAATAATGGCATTTATATTCATAATGGTAAATTTTAATCAAATAGCATGAAAAGACCCAGGAACACAAAAGCTAGATAGCTACTGGAAAGCTCCTTACTCAGTTATTCTTGATAATAATAATGACAGCATTCATCATGTGTTTTTAAATGTCAGAATGAAACAAGTTCACACAGCCATCTTCAGAGCAAAAAATAAAACGTAAAAGAAATTGACTGAGTTTCATTTGAGGTCCGTAAATACTGAGGGTGTAGGGGGCTAGTGTAAGGGGAAAGGAAAGGTACAAAGGCCTTTGGAAAGAGACAAGTCAGAGAATAGGAATTAATTGTCATGAAAATTGTTCTTAGTGACACTTGGAGTGAAAGTCTGACATCCTCTGAAATCTACTGCATGTTTTGCAATGGTAAAATCCTGTTGCATCCAAGTTGTGTCTGGGTTTTCAGGTGGCTGAATGGTGAAAACTGAAAGCAGATCTTAACTGATCTGTACCAGACTGAAGTTTTTAACATTTGCTTGCACTGGGACTAGTGTTCTTTCCCATAGTATTTATAGTGACCAGAAGAGAGTTTCAGGGCGAGCTGAGCTTTTACTATTGTTTTGGTTTTAGCTGCCAGGAAAGAACCGACCTCTTAAAGTGTTCAGCAAGTTGGCTTGTGTTTAGATGGATGATCAACTACATTTCAATTTAAATGAAAATAGCTTTATACAGAAATAGGTTGGAGGCAGCATCCTGGACATGAAAGGAAGGAAAGACTAAATAGTTCCTTCTTCCTTGTATTACATGGTCAGCATAAAAAGGGGTATTGAGAACAGTACTTGCCTTCAAGAGAGGAAAGATCACTTACCCTGTGGAGTGCCTCATGAGAAAGATGGTGTGGGGAGGGAGTGCAATAGAAAAAGCAGTTCCACTTTTGCTTCTGTTCTTGCTTCTGTGCCTGGTTTACTGAGGAGGGGAGAGTATGCCACATTCATTAGGAGGCATTTTCTAGAAAAGAAATGCCCAGCACTTAGGGGAAATATGCATTGGTACTTTGCTCCTCTCATGAACAGCATCTCCTGATGATCCCTCAAGGACAGTGGCCATTCTGTTCCTTCTAATCAGGTGACATCTTCCTGAAAGGCAGCTCAGTTTGTTATGAAGTGTGAAATGCATAAAACAGTACATAAAACAAGACATAAACCCAAGGTGATTTTATATAAACCTCGGCAAAAGACTTAATTTGCCTTTTTTAAGCATGTTGTCTAGTAATTTACTATGAAAGACATAAGTCTCTGTGCAAGAAACAAATCAAAATTGGCAAAAGTTTTCAGAGGACCTCAAGAAGAAAAATAAATACAGCCTATCAATAAGTTTTCTAAGACTGATATATAAGCAACTGTTAGGAGAAAAGGAATGAAGCATATTCTCCACAAAAATGAATGGGAATATTAAACCAATACACTGACAGAATGCTATTAGTGTTCTGGAGTGCCTAATCAGTGCCCAACTGTACAGTCCTATCCACAGCTGAAACATCTTTGACATAGTGTGGTAGCTCATTATCACATTTTTGTGGACAACAAGGTAAACTTGAATGTAAGATAGCACAGTGAATATATTCATGCACACAAACATGCAGTGTCAAGAACACAGGAAAACCATTTTCACAACTTCATTTCAACTAGTCTCACAAACGGTTGCATGAAGAATTAAAACAGATTCTTCATGTAGGAAAATTTTCTTGCAAATAATCCTCTCAATTCTCCTAAGATATTTAAAGGTGAAATGGTGTTACAGGCCTCCAGAGTTAAAATATAACCTCTGGGTTCAGATTAAACAAAGAAGAAAATTAAAAAAAAATATTTAATAAACAAATACAACCCATGGTTTATTTTGTTGCAACTTTAAACTTAATGAACAGTCACACCTAATTATTTTCTATTTTGAACAAAAAAGAAAAAAAAATGAAACTTAACTGCTTACCAAAGCTTTAGTCTCCAGTCAAGCTTTATGGTAAATTAATAAGCCCATGTAATGTTAGGTTTTAGAAGGCTGGCTGACACAGCCTTTTGCTATGATGCTCACAACCACAATAAATGAGCGTTGCAATATTGATTTATAGTATCACAAGAGCATCATCTACATTCCACCAAACTCAATGGGAATCTCTCCACTGACTTGAATGAAAGCTGAATGAGACATGCAAAGATGGGAGACAGTCTTGGAGAGCTTAACTTACAGCTGAGATCAAGGATCCTAACATCTAAATAGATGGAAAGATGTTTTACTTATTCTTTCCCCTTCTCACCCTCCAACAGGTCATGTGTAAACTAAGTATGAAAATTTAATGTATATTTGAGGGCTCATGTGTTTGCACATGGTACATGAATCACCCCGGGCCTCTGCCTTTGTTCAGATGAACTTACCAGGATTTTGTAGGTGAGAAGTAATTTCATTCCAAAAAATGGCATCAAAGGATTCCTTCCATCCTCTACAGCATACAGAAACCACGGAAAAAGGGTGAAACTTGAATGAATCAACACGATGCTTCAGCAGAGTAGCTTCTCTGTGAAATCCTTGTCGAGGCCTAGAATCACAGAATCTCAGAATCATAGAATATCCTGAGTTGGAAGTGACCGCCAAGGATCATCAAGGTCTAACTTCTGTCCCTGTACAGAATCACCCCCAAGAATCACACCATGTGCCTGAGAGCGTTGTCCCAATGCTTCTTGAACTCTGTCAGGCTTGGTGCTATGACCACTTCCCTGGGGACCCTGTTCCAGTGCCCAACCACCCTCTGGGTGAAGAACCTGCTTCTAATATCCAACCTATACTTCTCCTTACAAAACTTCAGGACATTTCCTCAAGTCACGTCACTTGGTCACCAGGGGGAAGAGATTGGCGCCTGCCCCTCAGCTTTCTCTTGTGAGTAAGTTGTGGGGTGCAATGAGGTCTCCCCTCAGTCTCCTCTCCTCCAGGCTGGACAGACCAAGTGCCCTCAGCCATCCCTTCCATGGCTTCCCCTCAAGGCCCTTCACCACCTTTATGGTGCTTCTTTGGATGGTCCCTAACAGCTTTCTTTCAAATAGTCTTCCTCATATTGTGGCACCCAAAGCTGCCCCTAGCACTCGACGTGAGGCTGCCCCAGTGCAGAGCAGAGCGGGACAATCCCCTCCCTTGCCCGGCTGGCAATGCTGTGCCTGATGCCCCCCAGGACAGGGCTGGTCCTCCTGGCTTCCAGGGCACTGTTGGCTCATGTTCAACTTGCCATTGACCAGGACTCCCAGGCCCCTTTCTGTGGCATCTCTTTCCCCAGTCTGTACATGCATCCAGGGCAGCCCCATCCCAGGTGCGAAACACCAGCGTCATACAGCTGGTGATTGCCCAGCCCTCTAATTTGTCACGGTCTCTCTGCAGGGCCTCTCTGCCCTCCAGGGAGCTGACAGCTTCTGCCAATTTTGTGTCATCTGTGAACTCAGTATCCCTTCAAGTCCTGTGTCCAAGTCTTTTATGAAGAGGTCAAAGACCATAGGGCCTAGGATGGAGCTCTGTGGAACCCCACCAGTGACAGGTCACAGTCTGATGTCACCCTTCAGTGTAACCCTTTGTGTCTGACCCATAAGCCAGTTGCTTGCCCATCACAGGATGTGTTTATCCCACTATGTGCTGGACAGTTTTACCAGACGGATGCTATGAGACACAGTATCAAAAGCTTTACTGAAATCCAAAAATTTACATCAACTGGCTTCCCTTAATCAAGTAGGTGGGTTACCCTGTCATAAAGGAAATGAGGTTTGACAAATAGGACTTTCCCCTCATGAAGGGGGACCAATGACTGGGTTGTCTTTATGGTGTTTTTCAATACCTCCCAGAACAATCTTCTCCATAAGCACTTCTCCACGCACTGAAGTGACACTGACAGGCCTATTGTCATGTCAGATCATAAAATCCCACTGCCTGATGTGAAGGAGACCTGTTCTCATAGAAATAATGAAGAGGCCAAGAGGTGCAAATAGGTTGACCAGTTTACTTCCATGCAGCCAAATTTCAGTTGGAAATCTGAAAAGCTAAGGTTCCCTGTCACTGAAATTACAAAACTGTGTTGATTAGTAAAAATCACAGAGAAAATTATTTCCTCCTTCTTCTAACATTTATATCCCCAACTACACAAGCATGGTGACTACATAATTGATTCCCTAGGGTAAAAGTATCTCTTCTTTGTTAAGTTGACCAGGAACTTCAAAGCACTTTTAAAAGCCTATAAATTCTATAAAATCTTCAGACCAAACGCTATAAAGGAATACATTTGCAACCTTTTGCAGTTAGGCTCTTAGAGTTAATATCACATCCTATCAGTGTCATCAAATACCAGTTTCTTTGCTATTATTCACCTATACTTTTGCCAGAGCATTCTGACGTTCTGTTGCTGCATTTGATTTTAAAAGTCTTGTTGTTCAAACTTTGTGGTTAAAAAAACCACCTGGGATAAAATTCGTATCATAAGGCTGCTGCCATTTAAAGGGTCATACAATGACTGTAACAACATGGATTTCTTTCTGACAAATAGGGTTCCCATCAAATTCACACCAACTGCAGATGAGGTTGTGCAAATGGAAGGTAATGGAATGCATGTGATGGGTGAGAATTTAAGATAGACATAATGAAAGCCAAATGTATTTCATCCTTGATTTCATAGAATCCAAGAACGGTTTGTATTGGAAGGGGCCTTGGAAAATCATCTGTTTCAGTCACGCTGCCAGACAGGCATATCTTTCACCAGACTAGGTTGTTCAAAGCCCTGTCCATTTCAGCACAAGGAAATACTGTGCAAAATTATATCAGAAAGGATCTAACCCTTAGACTGAAAAAAAAAAGAACAAAATCTCATTTCCAACTCTTAAACCCTCTAACCAGGTCACTGGCCATCTAGTTTTATTTGCCAAAGAAATTAATCAAAAACTATAACTGGGTGGAAGTCTGCCACAGAAGACTCCATAAAATATCTAAAACAAAAACGGTCATGCTAGGAAAACAGCTGTTTAAAGATTTTTTCACAAATGGAATATTTTCTTTCTTTTTTTTGAATTAAAACATACGCTTCATTTTACAAATTATATAATTTTTTCATCTGCATTTGGAGGTTATAATTTTAACAGATTTCCACTATCAACCTTTTTATGACCAGATGAAAGGTATGTAATTCTGTTCTATGAAAAAACACATAGTTGCTGTCCAAAAGCTACATGTCTATTAAATTCAACCAACAGCAGCATGCGCTTTGGTAGATAGAGTATCCTGGGAATAACTCCAGGAATGCAGAAGTTCACTCTCACCTTTTTTTTTTT
>VZTI01001784.1:200247-227648 GCA_013397865.1 Struthidea cinerea | reverse complement strand
AAAAAAAAGGAGGAAAAGAGGAACATTTTGTGGAATTTCTAAAGACTTTTGCAAAACATGACTGGATGACTCAGGTAAAATCTTCTCCCCCAAGAATTAAGAGAAAGAGGTTTTCATTAAAAGAGAGAACAAATAAAAAGAAATATGAAAATGAAATTCCAGGTCATGAAGAAAAAAAAATAGACAGTTAATGGTGCCTTGACTTTTTCACTCCTTTCCTTCTTCCTCCAATAGCATTTTACACACACAGTAGAGAAATTGCCTGGCCAGAGCAAAATGGTTTCCAATAAGACCCTTGGGACCCTCCAGACTTCATTGCTGACAATGTTTTACCATCCTGGTGTTCAAGTAGCCTAACACGGGGAAATATGCTTGTTCATTGCAGATCTGGACCATTTCTTGGCTGCAAGTTATTGAGTTAAATTTCCCTCATCCTTTAATTTAAACTCTTATTGTTTGCAGTTCTCAGTGTTCGAAATGTTCTAAATGTTCTCAGTGTTTGCAGCTTTGGCACTGCTTGTACCAATTGCACTGTTAGGACAATAAAGTCATGTTTTGTGATTTTACGAGGCACTTTTATTTTTGCCTATCAGCTAAAGCCCTGCTGTACTATCCAGAAACCACACAGAGCAGATACCTAGCTGACGGCAAACCCTTCACTCCTGCAACCCCAGGTGCTGAAATAATCTGTGCCTTTCAATCTGAAGATCCACAACATGCAGAATTTGTGAGAGCACACAGGTAAAACGCCTACTATAGACCTATACCTCTTCTAGAGCCAAAAATATCTTCAGAGAAAAGCAAAAACCAAAAATTCCCACTCTTCCTCAAAACAGGTGTAAAATACATTCTTCATGCTGAGTCCTGGCAGCAAAAACAGTGTTCAGGATGTCTTGATAGCTTCTATTTCCCTGCTTGCAGATTTTTGGCATAATTTCCTTCCCTTATTCTCACAGCTGTTGTGTAGAAAACAAACAGTAGTCATTTGCAAATGGTGTTATTCAGCTATCTCAAGGCTAATGCCTGCCATCTACTTCTAAACTTCTCAAAGGTACGTTCCAGTCTCATGCCACCTCTGCCTAGGCTGCAGATGGAAGCAATTCTTTCCTAGAAAAGCATACTCAGTACAAAGTTCTTCACCTACAGTTATAGGTGGTAAGAAGGGTTTCCCAGATAAAGAAATAAAAGAATGATGAAAACAATTATGTTCACATCTTTAAGCACACAAAGCAAATAATTTTGTTCTCACTGGATTCCTAGAAAGTCTGCTATCCTATTATTAGGAAGTTTTCTTGTGCATCCAGTGTTCACATTAGTAAGTCTACCTATCTGGTCTTACAGAACAGCAAGGAATAAACCTTTTATTCCATACTCTATGGAAAGCAGAAATTAAGTCCTTGCATTTCCTTTCACACAGTGAAAAACACTAGTCATGCAAAGCCATCAAGAATTCCCTGAAAACATGTAGACTTCAGAGCCTTTTTAGTAATGCTGCACGTGCTCATCTGAACAGGCCCTTGATTAGTATTGTGGGCTGCAAGTTTCCACGTGGAGAATTCATCTCTTAATGGTGAATAGAGATGCTATGTACCTGGTGACAAAATTGCGAATGCAGAGAGCTTAGTAATGATTGTTGATTGTTGAGGGATATTAAATAAATAAATAAATAAACAAACAAACAAATAAATAAATAAATAAGCTTGCTGCAGAAATGAACCACGAGAGTGTGGGAGTACAATTATGTAACTTCCTAAAGAGTATTGCCATCCCATTTTTGGCTAATTTTCCCCAATCTCTAATAGACTGTATACCTTGGAAGCAATTCCACAGGACTGAGAGTGAGAAGTATAGAATGCATCTATTCCTAACGCTGAAATCATACTTTGGAAGAATTTGTTACATGAGGAAGCAGTGGCCTAAAGTGAACAAGAGCCAGGTACTTCTCTAAAACAAGTGATTCATGACAGTTTGTTCAAAATTGTTACTTTAAAGAATCTCTGTAAGACATAAATCTCTTTGTGCTGTCAATTTTGAGAACAGAATCTGAATTATATTTGCATGAGTAAATCTACATTGTTTTCAGAGAATACCCACAGTGCATCTCATTTTTTAATTCTTTGGACCTTGTATAGGCTTCTAGAATTTGATTTGGTGGTCTAAACACAAGCATCTGATGGCACTGGAGACATCCAAAGTAGTCATGCCTAGCCTCCTGCTAGATGGTCTGCTAGGTCAGATTGAGATGGGAATTTCATAGGCTCTGAATCTTCCATCCCCAAATGGCACATCCTATGTTTAGGACTTTGTCAGACTGCCAGGTTTAGAAAAAAGGTAAAGAACATTAAAAAGTCACATAGTTTTATTTAGTCTTCTATTTGAAATTTAAATATAAGTAGCTACATAAGGAGATAGGGTGGAGAAGAAACACGTTCAGAATCTGTATTGTATTTAAATTTTTTAAAAAGCACTAATACCCATCCTGCTTACCATTAAATAAAGAGCTGATAACAACAGAAATTATTATGCCAGTAGGGTATCATCAAGCTACTAAAGTGTCAAGAACCACCTTTGCCCTGAAAGGCCACCCGCTTTCAGTTTTAGATTGTTTTAATCCTTCTGGAACATGCCAGCATAGTGCTCCATGGGAATAAAGCATTTGCTTCATTTCTGCCTAAAGGTGAGATTGAAACCATTTGTTTTTAAACCTCATGCTGTCATTTATAATTAATGGTATGACCCTGACTACAGAGCTTGAAAGGATTATATAAATTTTCAACTGCAGTTCTCGTTTTGTTGTTTGGCAACTAGCCAGTTTCTTAAGCTTTTATCTTTGAATACAAAAGGTTATTTCTAGAGATTGAGTGCCTCATTTATTTTCAGTACTTTTATTATTTTCATCTGCTAGGAACAGCAGTGGATGGGCTTTTGCTGTTTCAAGCTGTTTGTTAAACCAATGTCCCCCAAATCAGAGTAAGGAGGTCAGTTTTCCTTCAAGAACAATACACACCAGCAGCTCTTCTGCCATCTTACATTTTTGCTTTTAAATTGTTGGTCTGGCAAAGCGTTGCCATTTTGCCAGAAATGCAAAGGGTCAGTTCTTTCATGGTAGATGTACCAGCACACCAAAACAATAGCCTTGTCACTCTGGAAGTCACAGATCTAAAGGAAATTAAGGCCTTGTACATACCGTAAATATGAGCTATGCAATTAAAGTAACACTTGGTGGTTGGAAGGAATTGCACTGCAATTAGATGATTGTAATATGTGTTTGAACATGCTGAACTGAGTTGAAAAAAAAATGCACATGGGGCACAAGCCTATGTTCATGGAAGTCACTGGAAGTTTAGCTACCCACTTCCCTGGAAGGCAGAATTGATCCTTACTTTTTAAGTTTTGTTTACAGATATGATATTGTCCACAAAATATTGCATATATTTCTCAACATCAGCATTCTCTTAAATGGAACAGGACTCCTCAGTACTCCCAGATGGTAAGCTATTAACACAAGAAGCTATTTTTTCATGTATGGCTCCTTCCTCTCTCTCCATAAACATAGGTGTCACTAAGGAGAAAGACACGGACTTGTGTTTTTAGAGCTGCATGTGTTGTTGTTCCCTGTGCCCAGTTGGTAGACCTGTGATTTAAAAGAACAGGAATGAGTTCAGATCACAGTTACCTGACTGAAGCAACAGCATGTACAGTGACGATCACATTGCCCTGAGCACAGCCTTTTCCCCAATCTCACAAACAATGGCACCACCAGCTACAACTGCTAGGAAACAAGACAAAAGTTATGGGCAAAATTAATTTCTTGTATTCCTTTTCATCTGGAGGACTCCATTCAAATTTTAAGGTACAATTCATTTTTAAGGAATATAAAGCTATTGAAGGCACCAGAAAGAACCTTTCTTTACCACATGGAAAAAACATGTGGGAGATGAGTGGTTTGAATTAGACACCTGTATCAAACCCCTAGAATTGTAAATCCAGGCAAAATGCTGAGGCCTTAGTGAAAGACCTGCTTGTCTTCAGAATCATCTTGTATCTTGCATGTAAAAAGACAAAACCAACTGCAGAGAGGAAGGAACAGTTTTGTTTTTTTCATCTCTGTGCATGCCAATCACTGCATTTGTACAAGACACCACACAGATCACAATAAAACAGCAGAAATACTTCCACAGACCCCTGATTTTGCCATGTTGGCTTTTCTTCCAAAAGTCCTTCCAAACCAGCAACTTCTCTTTTTGTTCTGGAAACAGAGAACAATGGGATAACTGTTTCCTTCCATAAAGAAGCATTGCTGCTGTGTCTTCACCTATTCACCAGCAAGGAAGGACTTCTCCCTATTACAACAAGAATTCAACTGAGAGTCATGAGCCTTCACAGATGTATCCCAGGAGATATATGACACAAGTATAAAATTTTAAAATTAATTTCATGAGAAGGGAAAAAATAAGCCCTCACTTATTAAAATAAAGATACAGTGAGGGTGATCTTAAACGTCATGCTTTGGTCTTTTCAAATGCTCTTAATTTGACAGTAATAAATTAATGTAATTCTCTAATTTTCATGTAGCCCAAGGGCCTTCCAAATCGCTATTAAGCTTGAAAAAATATACCAAAAAATTGCTATTATTATCTTGGTTGCCCTAGGGAAAAAAAAATAAAGGGGAAGTAATTAGTAATTATACATGTGTGCATTAGACATTTAGTGTGATATGTAAACTCTGTCTGCTAACTCCATTGGAAAAGAAAACAGCGTTCAACTATAAACATGTAGGGCCGGAAGTTACACATAATTTCTTTCTCTCTTAGACATCAAAGTTTAGATGTGTTTTGAAAGTAACAACTCCATATATTTTCCTAGAGTTTTATGCAAGATTATTGCAAAATATCACTATTATCAATTGAGTCATATTTTCACGGGTTTGTTATCTATTTGCTCATGGACTCATGTCTTCTTATGATTCATAGGACAAAAAGATAGGGGAAAAAATCCAATATTTTGGCCCAAGAAACCAAAAATAAATTATGTGGAATGTATTTTATCTCTCTTACATGGGAAACCAACAACTAAGTAGTGAAAGTCAAGCATGAAGCGCGATCCAAACAACAGCATTGTTCAGTTACTTACAAAGTCATCTAAATCCAGAAGTTGCAATAGGACTCTTTTCAATTATACACTGGGACAAAAAATCATGCAAGGTTGAAACTCGCATCTGGAGAAAAAGAAAGAAAATAAAACATGTTACCAATGCCTTTTTGTATTTCAAAACACTAGGATTTAGATGTCTATTTATTAAATCACTGTCACAGGTTCATTTTGAGGAGTTCTTACAACACATTCATTATTTTTACTCACAGAAAACACTTAATTATTTCCCAGGTCCATACAAATTGTTTTAGAGAGGAACATCTAGTCAATGAAACCACTTCATTTTGCCAAGTATTTGGTAGTCAACCTTGAAAATAAAGTGTTTAGTTTGATGCTCTCTTTGGAAGATATCATCTGATGGATTCACTCTCAAATCAGGGCATGCTTTGGTAGTCAAGGTTAACTTTTTCTTCACTTTCAATTCATTGGCTTTTCCAGTTGTTAGAGTTCATTAAATCTTTTTTTTTTTCAATACAGGAAAGAGAGTTATACACAGTGTTATCCAAACAGAAGCCCTGTTTGCCTTTCCAAGGACTGATGCTCCTGCTTTCTAAGCAATGGGGCCTTTTGCAGACTTAAATATCATAGATTCAAGATCAGGGTCATTCTATTCAGAATATCCCTAACTTGCTCATGCTCTTATCAGGATGGTATTTTCTTGCTTTTTCTGCAGGTGTGAAGAGGGAATAAACAGGCAAGAGAGAAAGTTGTGTATTAAAGAGAAGGTCTACCACAGGAGAATGAGGGAAGACAAAATATAGGGGAGAAAAGATGGAGAAACAAAGAAGCAAATAGCTTAAATTTAAAGTAGTAAGTTTTTCATTGGGCTAATTGTACATTGACTTACTACTGTCAACTAAACAAGCGGTTAGCAAAATATCTATATATAACCTTCTAAAAAATTTTAAAACTCTTGAATTTGCTTCTAACACACCCTAGTTATATTTCCTCTTTATTTTTCTCTCTTTTTTTCTCATTAGGCTGGAGGATGGGGTTTAGGAAAACAGATTGTAATTATTCCACCAGACTAATTTTCTTATAGATCAGGTCTTTTCTCATCAGAATGAAATATAGTCATGATATCTCATCACAGTCTCTATCCCTATCACAGTGAATAATCTCATTATACTCCATACCCAATTTCCCTTCATGACAGATCCTCAGCTTATGCTGCTTGGTATAATTCCGTGGAAGGATCAGGCCTATGTCTATATTAGATTTGTAAATGTCCTACAGAAGAAATAGCTACAGATTCATAGCATCTTGAAGTAGGTATTATGAATTTAAAGCATTAAAAAATGTATCACATTTAATTGTAGTTTCACACATATCACAGCAATGTAACTTCTATCACTTCATGTAAGTCCATTTTGATTAACACCAATACAAATTAAATGCAAATCAGACCAACACTTGTAGATATGTGGGACTTCAGCTGTATTGGTCATTTTACTGCTGTGCTGAAACATATGTTTTCCACACGCAGCATGTTGTACATTTATATTTGAGGATCTCAGTGCACTTTATGAAGACTAATGGATGATACTTCACAACAAGTGTATCAAGTAAGGATTACTGCTGCTGTTATTTTTCATCGGTTGAAGGTTACAGCGGATTTGGGTTTATTGATTGATGTGATTTATGGCTTTTTCTCTTGAGCTCAGAAATGGAATGGGTGCCTGTGTTGCCAGTTGATGCAGTTTAAGGAGCAGCAAAAAAGCATTTTCATTTCTCTTTTCTACATTTAAACAAGAAACATTGGTGGCATGCTCCTTTACCATGAATATGAGAATACCAAAGAAATACTAGGAATTGTTTTCTAATGTCTTTCTTTTATATCTAATTTATACTATCCCTCCCATGATTTCTGCATTCTACCCTTGTTTTTCTGTTACCTCCCATACGGTATCCACAGCATCTAAACATGCCTTAGCAGCAGCACATGGCTGTACCTCTCTCTGGCTACCAACAGCATCATTCACATAAGAGTTACAGTCCTTGTCAGCCTCAAGACATGAAGACAGAAGAATTTTTTAGCCACACTCCCCTGTGGATTTTGTAGTGGTTTGACAATGAGGCATAAGTTTAGTAACATATCTGTATTAAATGGGCAATGACAGAAGTGCAGGACCAAAGCTTACAATAATGGTAGTTGTGGAAACATCATCTGTCAGCTGTGAGCACAATTCCCAGTTTCCCCTTAAGCACAGTGATTTCAGCTGGCCTGATGCACATGTCAAAGCCAGCAGCTTTTGAAAACGTGACACTATTTGCTTCACAGCTCTTTCCTTTGTAAATGAACAGGTTCAACATGTCATAAAAAGCTATTGCTTCCATCAGGGAAGGAATGACGAGTCAGCTCAGGTTGTATCATCGTTATAGCACAAGTGTTAGCCTGACCCTCTGCTCGGAGTCATCTTAAGGCATCAGCCAACACCCGAGCCCACACACTGTGTCTGATGATGCAACACATGCATGGTATGATCAGACTTCACATGGCAATTTCTTGTGATGGAGAGTGACTATGGAGAATGACTTTGCATATCTGCATGGAGCTTGTAACAAATCTGGCACACTATGTGTTTGAAAATGCAAACCTGGCACAAAAATGAAGACGAGATTTCTCTCCATGCAGGATCAAGTTTATTTTTAAACTCTGTGTTGTATTGACCACAGCAGGCAGTAAAGCCCCACACAGCCTCTTGTTTGTTCCTCCTTTTTCCCAGTGGGATGAGGAAGAGAACTGGAAAAACAAAAGCAGGAAAGCTTGTAGGCTGAGATGAAGAAATAAATGGAGGAAAGAGGAGTAGATATAAGTGATTCAAAGTCAATTGCTCACTGTCTTCTCCAAGCAGATCAATGCTCAGCCAGCTCTGAGCAGTGACTATATCCCACAAGAACCACTCTCCACAGTTTTTATGGCTGAGCACAAGGTTTTATAGCATGGAGTATCCCTTTGGTCAATTCAGGTCAGCTGTTCTGGCTGCCTTTCTTCCCGGTTTGTGCACATCCCCAGCTCCCTGCGGGGGCAGAGTGGGAAAAAGACAAATTTTGATGCCATGCAAGTACTGCTCAGCAACAGCTAAAATGTTGGTGTGTTAGTCATACTTTTTTAGTCACAAATCCCAAACACAGCACCATATGGGCTGCTGTGAGGAAACGAGCTCCACCCCAGATAGATCCAGCACAGTAGGCTATTGAAAAAACAAAGAAAAATAATGTGTGCAATAAATTACCGATAACAAAGAAAGATAATAGTCTGAAACGTCTTCACTCTTGCCCAAGGTAACAGGCCACCTACCTAATCACCACCTGCACTAGATCTCAAAGTAGTTTTTTCTGTAATAACAGCAGAACCCACCTAAACTGTTCATCCTCTCTTAATTTTCTGCCATGTTTCCCTTGAACCTTCACTGTCTTTTGAGGTACAACCTTCATCCTTGTTTCAGTGGATGTCTCAGTCCCACTATTACAATGATGCTAGAATAAACTGAATGTTAAGAAGAATGGACAGTAAGCCAAACCCCATTTACTTCAGTAGAATTATTCTCACTCTAATGCACTGCTGTTAGTCAGACATGATGCTGGCCTTATATCATTAACTGTTCTGGAATTTTATAATATAAGAGATTGCTTACTGGTAATAAGGAATCCTTTTTTTTTAAGAAAAGGGGGAATAAATATACTACTTCTGGTAATAAATACATGGGAGCAACACAGCTTCTGATAGTTTCACCACAGGTGTTAAAATCACATCCCTGCTTAGAGAATGAAACTTTAAATATTTTGACCATATTACAGATATTCATTAGCTTCTGTATATGGTACTTTGGGACATCGGTGTAATTTACCAGGTGGTCCAACAATGTTCCCCAACATCTCAAAATAATTTATCTGCATAATCCCATTACCAATTCCTGGACTTTGTAGGTTAAGGACTTCCTGAATATGGTAATGCACTCCTCTCCTCTCTTGTAGTGCAGCTATTTGTAAGTCAAGCTTGATGCATTTTAAGACAGAAGCACTGAAAATTTGACTTACCTCTCCAGAGTATTAGTTTGTCTTCAGATAAATAGGAAACTAAATTCCATAGAGCTGTCAAGTTGGTAAATTCTACCACTAGAGTAACTGAATATTTTCTGGATCCATTTAAGTTTTAATATGATTCATTAATTCTTTTCCCAAGAAACTCTTCGGTTTGCTATTTCCTTAGTTTTGTGGGAGTTCGAGGAGAAAACGCAAATGCTGCGCTTGCAGTTCTATTAACCTTTTCTACATATTCCCTCAAAAGAAGTGCCCTTTGTGAATTTACCAAAGGCTTCGTGACCCCAGGGAAGGATGGATAGTACCTTATTTATGGAAGTCTAGAGAATTCATTAGTCAATGCCATTTTCACGAGGTCTAACTCAAATGTTCCTTTTCACAACGTGCGGAATTCAGAGAACTGCCAAGCAGCAGAAGTCTTCTAAAAGTTTATGTTTTCAGGGGCAAGAGACAATCTTAGGGAGCAGTCACTGGCATAATTTTTTGTGCCAAGAACTCCAATGTTCACACACTCAACAGCAATGGAAAGCAATGAGGCTTGAGACAAGGAACTGTTTGAAAATGTAGGTTGGGGATGGATAGTCACCACCATCTTCACAAAATTTAATATGACATTCCAGGAAAGGGTGTTTATTAGTGCTTAGTGCTTCCCATAACTAGACAATGTGTCTGATGACAGTGACTTTTGTTTGACTGGAGGATTGTTTCTATTACCCTAATTCAAGCCTTTACAAGGTAATAGAGACAGTTTTCTTAACAGTTCCACATATTATTGCTGTTATAATTTAATTTGTACAATGCAGCTACAGTCCAACCTATGGTGCTCTCAACATGTAGCCAAATTCTGAAAATCTCATTTAAAAGGTTGGTATTTTGACTTTTAGGCCATTTTCAAGACTAAAATTATTCTTGTGCTTTATATTTTGCTGAGAATCTATGTTTGAATCATTTGAATCATTTAGATTCTTGAATAACCAAGTAGTCTAGTGTACATTCTAACACTCCTGTTGACTAGTATGGGATTTTTATGGCCATAAAAAATTCACCTCGGGAATCTCCATGGAAAGAACCTTTTCTTGCTGTTTTTTTAGGGGCATGGTTTCATCACAGTTTTTACAATATGTAAGGAATCTAGGCCTAGAAGGGAGTGATGGATTTTGGGTGCAATTTTCCAAGGAGAGTAGTTCCCAGGATATTTTATTGCAAGGTTCACAGTAAATAACATTTTTCCAAAGCTGCAGCTGCTGGAATGGAGACCTATAGGACTGCATGAGAATCTCAGCTTTCATTTTAAATAAGTGGCTTCCTAGAAATCATGATTACTGAAAAAACGTGAAACTGGAACCATTTTACTTCTCAAGACTCACAGAAACAGAAGAAAATACAAAGAATAAGGCATTCTTTCGTTTAAATTTTCAGATATTTAATCCTTCCTATTACTTTTTTCAAGAGTGACTCATGATTTCTAACTTGCACAATTAGTAACACTTATTTTCAAAACTAGAGTTATGAATATCAGAAGTTATTTAAGCATGGCATTAATACATATTCAGCCTCAACTGGGTTTTTTTGTATCTGGGTTACCTTGGCAAAATTCCTCTTTTTGCTATTAATTTACATGGAAGATTTCAGACTAGTCTGAAAACACTGAAACCTTAGGACACTCCTGTGCTGCTTTGTCACTTTACTCATTTTTAACCCCTGAATCCTCCATTCAAGTACTTACCTATGGGAAGAGTCACAGATCAAAAGGGTCATTGTACTCACAGAAAATCCACACCCTTTGATCATCTGACAGTTGTTTTTCTCAGGCAGTGCGGGCCATCCTCCCCCTCTCCTACATTCCTCCTCACACACAGGCAGCTTATTCCAAGCAGATGTTGGCTAGTGCATCTGCCACTTTGATTCTCAAATGACTTTCAGAACCATATCTGCTCTCTGTGAGCCAGCCACCTTTGAGGCTTTCTTCATGTTCACTTCTTCCTACCGTATGTTTTCATCCTTGTCCACTTCCTATATCCCACACGTCCCCATCTCGTCCTTTTGCTTTCCTTCTTTATCTTCCTGTCTTCTGTATCTCTTCTAAACTGCTGTCTTTTTTTTCCACTCCCTATTTATTCTCATTTAAGAAAATGCTGAGCAAGAAGGCAGCTTAACATTTGGTAATTGTAGATAAGGACAGAGAGATTAAATGATTTGCCCAAGGCCACACAGAAATTCTGTGGCAGAAAGGTGAATTGATTTTAGGTCTCTATGACTCAACAGACTCGTAAAAGAAGTCTTATTTGAAGGATATATTTTAAACATAAATTCAAAGTTTGAGTCCAAATGAAAACAGTTCCAATTATAGGGCTGCTTTTATCTGCAGTTTCATCTTAGCACTCTTAGGCACATGGGCTGTGTCTAGACTTCCCAGGTGGGGCATGCCGCAGTGTCTGTCTGACTCACAGGCCTGGCTTTTCTTTCCTTCGGTCTCATTTACAGCATGGCTGAGGTACACACCCAGCCCCACGAGCTGAGGGCTGCAATACATACAGGGTGAGTGTCAAAGCTCATGTTGTCCAAGAATTGTCTCCAAAAAGTACAAAGTTCTCAAGGATTTGGTCCCTGTCAATCTAATGATTGAAACACAACGGGTTTTTTTCTTTTTTTTTTTAACAAATACATTATTTTTTGAAATATAATCGTTCATTGGTGTTAGAAACAAACTACCAGTTTACCCAAGGCTTCATTGGTATGGCTCCTAGGTAGAGAGTAGGTGTTTGCTGGTGTCAAATTTCTTAATGGAGTGATAATCAAAGCTGTTTATTTATACCCTTCAAACCAGAGTATAATGTTGCTTTCTGCTCTACTCCAAGCCGTAATGTCATTATCCTTGGCACAGAGCTACTAGATAATTTTGTCAGCCTGTCTGCAGAAATTAGCTCTGCAATAGCATTGAATTCTAGGGGCTAAGCCAGTGCTTTGCCTGCCACAGGGTAACTCTGTTTTGCAGCCACCAGAGAAAGTTCTCTTAGAAAAACAACAACACAAGTTTATGATTCACTTTCAGACTTTGTTCACCTAAATGACTTGTTTGTGCACTATGGAGGGAAAACAAGAGATTCCAGAAACTCGCACACACAGCATGTCCTTGTTTATGCCTCTTAATTATATAATAAATGCACACATAAATATGTAAGGGAAGGGCCACGTGATCTTTCAGTGAGGCTTTTCAAGTTAACTGTCTTTTACACTGAAGAAGCACAGTCTGCTGTAAATGAAGATTTAGTATCTGAATTTAGTTTTAGGCTGTGCAATGCAGGGAAATTGTGCAGGTTTTGAGTATATTTTTTATTTTTAAATCCTGAAATCTGATCTGAACAGAAAGCATGACTACAAATGTGAGTTGTTCCGGGCAAAGAATACGAAAGATTAGGAGTTCAAGACATTATTTTTTCCTCAGAGGTATCTAGTTCAATGAAACTGTACAGCTTACCAATGTTTAAAAAAAATAGTTTAAACATCTGTTTATCTCCAAATTCTTACCTACTCTATAAAGAAAACCTCAGGTTTGCACCAAGGTGTCCTGTATACCCTTTTTAAATCCAGATCAGTCTTTTGCTGTATTCATTTTCCCTCTGTCATATCTATATTCCCTTCCCTGCCATATGAGGTTTTAATGAGCAATATCCACTCACTCAAAGAGACTGGGTACAGGAAAAGATAATTGATGATGTAGACAAGACTGAAATCCAGACTAGGAAATCAGAAACTCTGAACCCTGCCAAACTGCAAATTCATTATGACACTTCCAGGGAAATCAAAAGAATTTTGAATGGAAAAAGAACAACAGACTTTTCTTGTCAAAGTTCCAGCTAGAGATGGGTAAAGTTCACACATTTGTTTATATCATAGTAGCACCCAAAAGTTCCAAGTCACAAAGGAAATTGTTTCCTATCCTCAAACACTGATAATCTGAGATGAAATAAAGCCTTATAACATGTCGTTGAGGATGCACTAAGAGCTCTTCAGGGACTTTTACAGAAATAAAATACAAGTGAAAAAGAAGATGTTATTGAAGATCAGTATAAAGGAATAGTAGAAGTACAAACGCAGTTTTCATGGAAGCCTTTACAGAAGCTGAGGGCGCAACAAGCAGCAGGAGATATAAGAGGCAAGGAAAAGAGTTCAGGTAGGACCTTGAGTAGACAGAGGAGCACATCACTCCATCAATGGAGCAAGTAACAGCTAGTTTCATCCCTTATCATAAAAAAAAAAAAAAAAAAGGAGATAGTAAACAAGTAATAAAAATATTGAATTTTAATGAAGGGATAGGAGCAGAGGCTGGAACAGAGAAATAACAAGTTACCAAATATACTGGATGTGTTCATGTTGACAAACCCTAATGAAATGCACTCAAGAATGTAGAAGACACGAGGCAAAGTGATTTCTGATCTGTTACAAAAGTCCTGAAGAACTCATAAGAAGCAGAAGACACTCCAAAGAAGTGAAGAAAGGGAAGAAAAGAATGCATTGCTGAGGAGAAGTGAAAGGAATTTTGAGGAAAATGGGTCAGTCGAGTTGCTTTAACACATCTGAAATAACAAAATACATTATTGAACAGCCTATTTGTATGGATTGAAAAATAATCAAGTGATAAATCATTATCAATTTGTCAGTAATGCACTAGTATAATTTTCTTAAGCAGGACAACTGGCCTATTGAATAAGGAAATAATTCAGAATTAATTAGAGAAGGCATTACATGTGATTTATCTTGTCTTGAACTTCAAACTACTCTACATGAAGACTGGGAAATGGGGCTTTTATTAAATCTGTGTCATAAGATTGGTGCACACTGCTTGGGAAGAAAACAGACTTTTAGGCAGTTACAAATTGTTTCCTAGCTAAACAATTGTCTGGAGGGTATAGAAATAGTGCCCTCCTCTACATGTTGTGATCTTAGTTACATTCAGTATTTTTACAGTACTGCTTTGGGCCAGTGTCTGAGTTCCTTCTGTCATCATTTTTACTGTCTAGTAAAGTAGTTCTAACGTATATGCTGCCTCACCAAAGAAAAAAAGGTCAGCTTCTTGAAAGCTCTGAAGAAAAAGATCATAGACAGGCACAGAGGGTCTTCTTCCAGATATTTTCAAAGGCATCTATTTTTCATCACTGGCTAGTGAAAACATAGGCACTTAGAAGAATGACTCTTCTAAGCATCTAAATTGCAGATGTTTAAATCAGGAAAGCTGGATTCAATCCCTTGATAATGAAATTGAATACGCTTCTAGATTTCTTAGTTATTCTCAAAAGTGAGAGTTACAAAGCAGTTAGAGGAATAGAAATTGAATGATCTAAATTAATTACCAAAATTACTTCAAATTGCTAGATGATATGTGATAAATACAAGTGTACAGATTGCTCTGAGGAAACACAACTTGATTCTACAAATAAAAAATAAGAAATATGTTTAATTGCCATGCTGCAAGTAGAAAAAAGAAGTGAATAATAAATTGAATTTATTACTCCTGCAGGAAAAGACAGCCCTTATTCTGATTTTAATGACTATAGGCATTTATTAACTACTTAGACAAACATTTTTCAGGCAGTGTTTGGGTATTTGCTGCTCCATAGGGGGATGCTAAAAGACCTGTTGAGATCATTTTGACTACTTTATTCCTTTGATACAGTAAATACACTAGGAGAAATAGAGGATATGAATCAAAAGCTTTATTAGTCACATTTGATAGATGGAAAATCAAGCTATGTAAAAGGAAAATAACCTACATGTGGCAATGTAGAAAGTGTATGCCAACAAGCCAGGGATGGGATGCAAATCTGTTAAGTCATAGTCTGGAATTTAACCACAAAATCATCTTTTCTCTAGCCTTTGTATTCAATTTAGATGTATTTAAACATTTGAATGTTTATCCAAAGCCTGTCAGGAGTGATATTCCCCTTCAGACTACATCCCTTTGCACAACAGGCCCGGCTCCCCCTCCCAAGGGAAGACCTAGCAAGTCCTATCTCCTCTCTCACATCCACCATCTCATTTTTAATACTAGGTGAGCACTCTCACTGTCCTGCCAGGCCTGTCTGTCTCACAGGTTCCGGTGTGACGATGGAGAAATCACTTTGCATTTTGGACAGCGTTAGCCCCGAGGTGCATTTTGGGTTAGTCAGGAGGGTTGAGGGCACAGCTCAGGGCACTGCCACAGGCAGGCAGAGACCCCAGTGTTCAGAACATGCTCTGCTCATGTTACAAGAAGGCTCTGTGAGATTTAAAATCTGCGTCTGTCAGAAACTTCCCGTTCAGACAAAAGCTAACCCAGTTATGTAAGAAGGTGTTAAATGTACATGGAAAAATGATGCTTTTCCAAGAAGCCAGGCAGTGATTACATTTTCTAAATCTGCAGTCATTTTCCAGCAACAAATAAATAATCAAAGACAGCACATTCTGTGAAAAAATAATAACATTGAACTAAAGGAAGCAATTGCCATTTCAAATCAATAAAATGTAGTTCCTTGTATTTTCATGTTAAATAAAAACAAACACTTGCCCAAGGAAAGCAACAGCTAAGCTGTTTGTTTTTATATTCACTTGGATCCTCAGATCTCTTCCAGGCAGACTTGTGGATAAACAGGTTTGTTTACGAAAAATCTGCTCATTACTGCATCAGCTCTATCTATGGCGTCTTGGTTTCAGATGAAGCTGCTCTGAAGACATTTGTTTGCTTAAAATTAGGGGGTGCACAGCCTAACAGATAAAAGCAGGGAGCTATGGTGTCAGAAGTGGGGTTCTTGAGTAATTCTTTCAAAGCTGCAGGCTCATCTTGAAGCAATTCAACTTTAAAATCAACCCAAAAAAAAAGTCAATAAACATTAAATATGTAAATCCTTTTTGTCTTTCTATTTCCTGTTGTGTTTGACACTATTCCAAATGAAGGTTGCTAACATTGTTTACACAGGATTCCTGAGAACTGGTGAAGACTACTTCCAAATAACACTCTGCCTCCCACCTGTTTTCAAAAAATTCATCTGTTCCAGGGCACATAATTCCTCTGTAATGCTGGCTTTCCTCTGTCTCACCTTTGTGTGAGACAGTGCTTAATTTAACTGTTTTAATTAGTTTCTAGGACTGCATCCATCTTGAGAACATGCTGCCCCAGTGCTTCCAGGTAAATACTAAAACGTGTTTTGCATAACGATCCTGTATTTTTATTTCCGTCATCTCAATAAGGAAGTTACTTGGGCGGGAGGGGAGAGACTTGGCAGACAATAGTACACAGTCATCTTCACCCAACTGACAACAGTGTTAATAGGCTTTTTAAAAAATATGTTACACATCACCAACTTGACATAGAACAGCTGTGTCCAGACAGAGAACACTAAAAAATACCACCTGGTAAATGATATATTCTTTATGGATAACAACCAGTCTTTGGAAGACCAGAAATGTCACTTTTTCTGCTTTGTTGAAGACTGATGGCCACCTATTGAATGAGAATGTACTTTTAAATTGGAAAGCATCTTATTCAACTAATGCACACCTTTATCCTCATGTACAGCATAGACAGAATTAAAAGTCAGAGGGTGTTCTTCGGTTACTGCAGTTCTCAGCACTACCAGTATAGTTTGCGGGGATTGTTTTGGGGTATTTTTTTCTTCCGTGGGCTTCTTTTTGCTCCATCGGATAAGCTAACATTTCCTTTTTGCAAGTGGACTAATGCAAATTATCCTTTCTCCATGAAGAATTGGTCATCAGTCACAGTGACAAGGGACAAAATGGTCAAAATATTGCTGAAAAGGAAAGTGAAGTTGATCTGAAACACAAAGGGTCTGAGGATTCCAATGAACGTCCTCTCTTCATGACAGGACGCATACAGATTTTAATTCAGGACAAGTTGCCTTTGTAGACTGCAGTGAACAACCTCGATGCAAAAAGAGGTTAAGCTGAAACCCCATTTTATGAAACCAGCAGTCATGTGCTGACACTGAGCAGCAGCTAATCACAACCAAATGTCCTTTGGTTGTGCAGCCTACACAAAATTCTCTTTTCTTATGCATAATATGGATCCTATTATTATTTCCCTCTTTCTTCTTGCATTCATATTTCCCCAGACTAGGGCAGCACTATTATTATTTCCCCCTTTTGCCATTGTCTGTACAGTTTCTATTGTATTGACTGCCTGGAGTGTCTTTCTTCTTACCTTCCTTCAACATGGGCTGCAAATCAGCACATTGCTTGGGCTTTCTTTTCACTATTCATTTGTGAATTTGCATGCTTTGTAGTGCAAACTTTAATTGGAAAGCACTGTCCTTTTTTTAAATGGCAAGTGTGAAAGAGAATCCATTTTCAATGCACTGGTTCCCCCCTTTTTTAGAAGCATGAGTGTTTTTCTAGTGACAGCACTTGGTCCATTAAGCAGCACAAAAACGTTCTCCTATTTACTTCTCATTCTCAGAATGGAGCAAGGAAATAGTACTCAGAAGAATAATCTTTCTTCCTAGAACTCCAAGATTTGCCAATTTCCCTAGGGCTACTTTTTACTCTTGGGAATAAATATATTGCACGTTATAGTGCCCACATCCTTAATAACTATAATTAGCAATTCTTTTAATTAATTTTCAAGTAAAATTATATTTATAAATTTCCAGCTTGTAAAGGACAAGGCTGATGCTGAATTTACATTAGAGTCATACTACTAGCTAGTATAACCTCACAATGAAGTCACCACAGGCCTTGAGAGTGTATTTCTGTGTTTGCATGTGAGAGAACATAAAAACAGAGCTCCTTTAAAATTTAGGTTTGCAAAGACACCCATTCCAGCACTTATACTAACTTTGCACTTTCTAGTGAAATATCATGGCCTTCTCTCAGGATGCACTGTATTTTCTGGTCTACATTAAAAGGGCTTTTTTGTCTGTCTGCTGATTAAGAGAACTGTAGTGCGTAAAGGCTCCAGGTAGCAAATACAGCATGCTTTTCAAGGCAATCAGATTGATTTAGACCTAATAAAGACCAATCCAAGAGTGAGTAGGCCTTATAACTTACCTGTGTTGTACTGGAAAATAGATAAAAATAGTGTGGGAAATGTGGTTTTATGTGGAAAAGTGGGTATACTCATAGATAATGGGATAATTCTCCCCCTGGAGGCAAAAAATTCCGTTTGCTATAAAATAGGAACAAACAAATCAAAACTTTATTCTAACTTCGTGTTGATGAGGTTAAGTACAATGACCACCTTTACTGTGCCGGGCATAACCAAGTTGTCACTATAAATTAGTAAATTCTAAAGGAACTTTTAAATCTTTGACTCAAAGTATTAGGAATCTTAGTAAAGTATTTAGGGGGATCTAGGAGGAGCTGCCTGGAGACGTGAGCCAGTCTGGAAACTTTTATTGCCAGATATGGAGATACATGCACAGAACCTCACCTGTGCCAGGGTAGGTACCTGTGCGTCTGGGCGGTATGGGTTTGGACAAGATACAACAGCAGTGTCTTCTTGACGAATACAACAGAGATCTTTGCTCCTGTGTTTGCTCCCCAGTGTGTGCTTGAGCCAAGGTCACACCAGATTCTGGCACCATCTCAGTTTCCTGCAGTTGGGCAAAAGAAGGAAAGGAGCGGCATACTGAGGGATAAGGAAGTCCATTACATAGTTGAATAAATGGTGCTGAGTTGCTCATTTTATGAGCTGCATGGAGGTTGAGGGCTTAGTTTTAGAGGTGGGCAGGTACAGAGGAAGCTGATGACCCAAGGCCAAGTATCTGGTTGTGGACGAGAGAGTATAAGGAGAGATCATGATCCGAGACTTGGTGGCAGCCTAGGTGCGGACACAACCTGTGCAAAGAGATGAAGTTGCCACAGTGATCACCTTACCCCAGACACTGCTCCCGGCAGCAGCACATTCTCCAGCAGCCATTCCCAACAACGGCCCCCATCCCACTGCCACTGCTCCTGACTCTGCTGGAATGCAGCCATGAGGCTTACCCAGACCATGACTGGCAGGGCTGTATCATACAATATTGGGAAATTTATCTTCTAGTTTATTAATGATAGTCTGGGGTCTGTCATGCCTACTCTAGTCCACCAATACACACATGTATGTTAGCTGAGGTGCACCATCTTTCGATTCTATTTCCTTTTCAAAAATTAAGAAATCTTTTCTTTTTTTTGACTCTTGAACCTCACTCAGCACAGGTCACTGAAGGTGGTTTCCAAGTGGCATTGCTGCAACCATCCCCTACCATTTGCAGTGTTCATTCTCCTGCTCAGCTCTGCTCCCTAGAGAAAAGACTGGATGCGGTATGGGTTGCCCATCAGCTATGGGCCACAGTTCTGGACACAGCCACTTCTCACCCATCTGTACTTGCCAGGCGTACTGGGAAGCAAAGATCATTCTTCCTGTGCAAACAAACCTGCAGGAGTAAACACTGTATCCTTGGCTCATCGTGCTGATGAGTCACTCTTTGTTGATGGGTGGTGGTTTCAAGTGTGGGATTGTAGCAAGGAAACTGCTTTGTTTCAGCTTTGCTTTTATTCCATGAAAAGAAAATAACTACCATATTTAGCATTCTCAAAGCTCTGTACAAACTAATCCTTGCAACATTCCCATGAGGTAGGAAAGTATAATTAAACATATATAAAATATGTGGATGCCAGCACATAAAAGGGTAAATCATCTGCTCAGTACCTAAAGGTAAGTAAGGATCTGAATCCAGAAGAAGTATCTTATGTCAGAAAAAATGGTAATGGTCTAGACAAAAATTCTTCTTAAGGCCTTTCTCAATCACCCAGTTACAAAAAATAGGACAGTTAAAATAGTAAGAGTACTAAAGGTTATGGATCCAACTGAAGCTTCAAAAACAATGCCTGCCGTCACATTAGGGGATGTTTGGGTCCAGAGCACAGAGCACGGTATAGAGCTCAGCTTTGTGTCTTGCTCTGATTTTATGGTAAGATGCTGTTAAAATTTGCAGAGAACTAAATGTAAGGAAACTGCATCAAACAGCTTACAATTTTTTTCATTCTGCTCTTGCTTCATTTGTCACACTGGCTCTCACCCACCACCATCATCCGTCACTTCTTGCCTCAGATTTCCTTCCCTGTTATTTCCTCCACTGTTAAAAATTTGTCTCAGCTACTTAACCTTTTCTCTTCCCTAAGAAACCCTTTCTCAAAATCACCCACATCCTTTAAGCCACTTAACCAATGCCACCTGTGCCTATTTGCTCCTCTCACCATGTTCCCACTAGGGAAACATTCAGCTTCTTCACTGCCTGAGGCATCAAACACCCCTCCCAGCCTTGCTGTTCACTCTGCAAGCAACTGACAGTACACAAGTATTTATCTGCCTGCTTGTCAGGGTATCTTTCCACTTGTATTCCTACAAATAAGGTCAAATTGTCTAGGGAAAGAAGGGGAAGGGGACTGTCAGTTTTGTCTAAAATTTTAATAAGAGACTTGGGAAATACAAAGCAGACCGTACTGCATCCTAGGACAAATTGGTGTGGCTTTACTTTTGCTGGGGAAAAGGCAAGTGAAGTTGACAAAAATAAACACTTGCCTATCTTGACCCATTTTAAATTAAAACTGATCATACCTAGTTTTGCAGCATGATTCTGCATAAGGATGTCAATCCATTTTAGAACCAGAGGAGACTGATTTGACCTTAAAACTATTTGTGCAATTTTGTTTATATATTTAATGCCAAAGCAGATTCATTTAAATTTAGTATATGTATGCACAGTAATCTTGAGAAATTGTAATACATAGGAAGCATAAGGAAACACCAAGCAAATGTTAAAAGCCATGTGAAGATTACACAGAATTTCACAGAATGTTTTGGAGTTTATCCCTTTTTTTATACACTTAAGAATAACCACTTCATTCTTTAAAGGGCCAAAATATGTGATATATTAGTCATCTTTACAAAAAAAGCATGTACATATGTGCTTGCATGCATGATTCTGCATCTGCATCTACATGTGTGTTTTCTGTGTGGGGAGATAGATAGGCATGACATTTGTGGAAATCATCCTGCTTCCAAAGTCTACATTGTTAGTATTGAATAATTCATTCTAGAAGCCTCTCCTTCACAAAGAGTGAAGTAATTTATCTTTCAGTAAAGCTTTTTCAGCTTTCTCATTTAATTATGAAACTGAAACACCTCTCTTTCCAGATATTTTCCTGGCAAGAAATATCTATTCACTAGTTCGCAGGCAAGCACCCTAAGCCTGAATCAACAAATGTGCTTGGAAGGAACGATTGCTAAGGAAAGGTCGACGTATCTTTGACAGCTGGATTATACCTAGCTGGGTGTGTTAGCCACTGAACGACATACCTTATTGCCAAAGTAGCAGTTTTCATTGGCATTAAATTTAATTTTCTTGAAACCTTGCTAAGAAAAAACAAGATTCTGAGCTCTGTCATAATTTACACTATTTCAAGGAAACAGTACTAATGATCTCCACTTTCATTCTTTCCCATGTTTTCTCTCTGTTACAGTAATCTCCTAATTAATGGTTTATTTGGCCTAGGTTTGTAAGGTATTTGCAAATGGAAAACTAAACAGGTTGAAGAAAATACTTCCGAGAAGTTATAATTCAGAAGAAACTAACTTCACAACTCCATCTGTGAACTGTTTCTCATGAAAGAAAAAAAATGACATTCCAAATGTGAAAATCTCAGACATCCAGATATACGTATCTGAACCTAAATTACAGACAACTGCTCTAGGAAGAGATCTAGGTGTGGCTATGAATAGGTCGCTGGGAATAACCTGAACACATCAGTCCAAAAATCCAACACACAGCTGAGCTGAGCTGCAGAATGCCTGGTTTTTAATACTGTAGTATAAGCCAGGGGGGATGTCCATGGCTCAGGCACCTGTGGCAGCAGAAACCAGCAATGCTGAGAGACAGGAGACTGAGACAGAGAAGAAAGTTAAGGAGGGAAGATGGTTAGACACACACAGACCACACAGGTGCTGCCACAGTCAGTGGTCTGAATACAACCCACTGGTGCTCCAGTAACCTGAGGAACAACAGCAGCTTCCCTTTGAAGGAACCAGCATGGAGAGAGAAAGAAAGGAAAAGGGGAGGGTGGGGCCAAGTTTCAAGGCATTATTTTAAGCCCACTATCAGATGTAGGTTATTCAAATAGTTCAAAGTTTCTTGCTCTGCCGCCCAGGTCACTCCCTGGAACTGCAGGCTGCTCCATTCAGAGGGCTGCTTTTTATTCTCCAGATATCAAGTTTGTAGCAAACAAAAACCTTTTCCATAGTAAGGGCTATTTAATTGCAACATATCAGGAACAGATAAGTGCCTACACAGATACTGCCATGCTCACAACACTGTGGAAGCATTAACTAATTGTGTTAAGTATTATTACCTCTATCTTGCACATGAGGGCATTGGGCAGATACAGGAAATACCACACCCAAGATGACAAAGTTCAAAGGGTTCAGGAGCCTTTTGACCGTACTAACTTTGCATTTTACAGATCTGTTTACTAAAAATACGGAACATTTTTATTTACGAAAGATGAGGATTAATAATTTACCTGGGCCATCAGACCCTTTGTACCTGGTGTACAGCAGCATGCACTGCAAGTGTTTGAACGTTTTACAGAGAATTGCCAAAGATGGAAGGAGCCGTGCATGACCCTCAACTGGCAAAGGCACAGACATGCTGGGGATACCTGCAAGGGGGATGTTAAAGGCAGACTTGAGTCTTTAACTTGAGTTAAAGTGTGGTTCCAGTCCCAGGTAGCAATGGTGATTGCAGTCTGTGTCACTTGGTGATCTGTAGCACGGGATGTTTATCTGGGCCTGTCTGCTGGGTAAAGAGGTTTATGAGTTTAAACATGCAGCACCCTTTTGCTTTCTCCTTCCACCTTTTTACTGAAACGCATGCAGAAGCCAGTAAAAGCACCTATTTCCTGTTATCTGTGTTAAAAGAGCACTTGCACAGTGCATTGGCTATATTGAACAAATTGCTTTATTTCATTACCACATGCTTCTCCATCAATAAGTTGCATCTTAGATCAAAAGAACAGGGTCATCTTCTGTTTTCTAATTCATCTGGTTTGCTCAGGCATTTGCTTTCCTGAAGTCTTAAAGGACTTCGATAGTGTAAATGACCTGTATATTATTCACTCTTTGAGAGGCCAATACATTCTAGTCAAACAAGGATTTCTGATGTGTGTGCATATGTGCAACAAATCACTCTGCAAAGGACATTTCTATTATGGAAAGTAAAACTCTAGCTTTTTTCTTCATTACATCCTTTTATCATCATATTGGAAGCCTGATTTCAGTAAATGTTTAGCTAATTCTCTTCAGAAATTCCAGCTTCCTACAGCCTGAAATTTTTCACCTCACCTGAATTCAGCTCCTCCAAATCTCTCTGTTTGAAGTCATTCCTAAGTCCTAGGTGCTTTCTAAAATCAATAGCTTTTAATAGACCTTCTTGAACATTCAAGGCTGTTTCTTACTCTCTAAACTCCAAAGAACAGATGCTGCAGAAATTATTATATTGCATGTGGGCATTTTCATCAGGCTCATTCCTTCTGTGTTCTCTATGTAATTTTTTTCTTTCTTCCTGTTTATTTCTAAGGCTTATAAACATAGAGGTGATTGCTGACCCTTTGTATTCTAGCTTTAGTAAACCAGCACGGGCAGGTTGCTGAATCTATCTTATGGTGAGTCCGATACGACGATAGTGAGATAATCACTCACAACCTTACTTATGCATCACAAAATGGAAAGAGGTCCTAGCGTGTAGTGCAAGAAAATGGGTGGGAAGCAAAGCAAACATCTTCCAGGCTCCAAAGCGTCTCAGCTATGACTTTGGAGATGCACATGAGACTGTACCTAACCTTTAGTAATGGCCCTTCTGCAGCAGCCCTTGTCTGACAGGTCTCCGTATTTCATCCTACACAGCAAATAGTGAGTTTGTGACTACAACTTACAGACATGTTGTGAGCTGCTGTGGGATTCTGGAGCTCTGAGCAGACCAGCCTCAGATGGAAGTGAAGTTCACACTGTGCTTTGGAAATTATAGGTGCTGGCTAGTACTAAGTTTAGGAGGCTGGTTCTCATGGGAGGTTTTTGATGTTTACATGTCTGCACATCCACACAAAGGGCCCCTCTCACTATAAAATCAGACTATTACTGGTTACAAACCAGCGATTCACAAGTGGACCTGGATGAATACTGAAGTAAATGTTTGTTTGCAGATTGTGATCAGATGAAAAAAAAAAAAAAAGGAGTACAAAATTGCTACCTGAATCTTTACAAAAAAGTCTAATGACATCTACACTAAGAAAATTGTGGTGCATGACAGCCTCTGATGATAGACTGCCACGGTCACCCGAACTTTTTAGTTCTACAGATTATTTCAGTGGAAATAACGGAAATGTGTTCATGTTCATAAGACTTCTCCTCTACGCTTGATTTTTTAAACCTAATTCCTAGTGGTAGGAAATGTGCCTCATAAAAAAAATCATGCAATTAATTTCTCTCTTATTATAAAGCAAAATTTATTGAAGTAATGGTACCTTTTCCATCAGGTACCCCTAATTACTTAATGATCTATATTACAAAAAGGATACAGAATCACAGAATCACAGAATCACCAGATTGGAAGAGACCTTCAAGATCATCGAGTCCAACCCATGTCCCAGCACCTTAACTAAACTAAACCATGGCACCAAGTGCCACATCCAATCTCTTTTTAAACACGCCCAGGGATGGTGATTCTACCACCTTCCCAGGTAGACCATTCCAATATTTTATCACTCGTTCTGTAAAAAACTTTTTCCTAATATCCAACCTATATTTTCCTTGGCGCAACTTGAGACTGTGTCCTCTTGTTCTGTCAGTTGTTGTCTGGAGAAAGAGACCAACCCCCACCTGACTACAACCACCTTTCAAGAAGTTGTAGAGAGTGATAAGGTCGTCTCTGAGTCTCCTTTTCTCCAGGCTAAACAACCCCAGCTCCCTCAGACGTTCCTCCTAGGGCTTGTGTTCCAAGCCCTTCACCAGCCTTGTTGTTCTCCTTTGGACGCGTTCAAGCATCTCAACATCCTTCCTGAACTGAGGGGATACCCAGCCCCTTTACCAGGTTTCTGCTGATGATACGCCAGAGAGTGTGAAAACATGTAAATCTCAGCTGTTCAGAGTATATGAGAAGTGAGTAAACTCTCTAATACCCAGACAGAGAAGTCACTCTGGTTTTAATAAGCTATGTGCATGATGGAAGGATGCCATCTGAAAACAGTGACATTCTTAAGCCTTGGCAATAGCATATTGATGTCCTGTACTTGTCACACATGCTTGCTGTTGGAGATGACAGTCTCCTCTCACCCTGGAAGAAAGTGGTCTTGAATCCAGGGGATTTATATGCAAAAGGAAAAACATGTTAGCTTTTAGTTTTTCCAGCTACGTATGTAGATATTTTAGTGGACTTGCATTGATCTTTGTGCAAATGTTTGCCTTCCACAAGCAGCTGATTAACTGAGTAATCTTTGCTCAAGAAACTGATCTGATCATAATAAAGAGAAATGGTGTTACAGAAAAGCATTAATGAAGCTGTACAAAAATTTAAAAATTAATGGACAAGTGCCAATAGATTTGGCTGCTAATTTTAACTTTTCAATTCAAGCAGATTAGATAAAAGTCAATTTTAGGCCTTTTCAAAAAAAAAAAAAAGTCAGTATTTTCTTGAAATTTTTGAACAGCTTGAACATGCTGTAATTTCTGTTCTACATCTCAGCAAACGATTTAATTTTTAGCAAAAATTATTTCCTGTTCTCAAGCAAGGTGGCTCAGGAGACTATGTGAAAACAGAAGTTAACCAAGATTTAGGTGATTCTGATGAATGCAGGTGTCCTTGCACATGAACATAAAACCATGAAGAAATACAATTAATAAACCATATTATAAGTCTCAACGAATGGTGTACATGCTGCAATTACTGCTAGATTTTTTCACCTGAACTATTAATATAATTTAACTCACTCACATTGGTCCATTTTGTTGCACAGATTATCAATGTCAAATGTCCTTTTCATTTCAGAGAGGTTTGGCCCAGACATCTGTCGCTGTGAGCGACACCTATCCAAATGTAAAATCAGGTTTTCAATACTAAGGCAACCTTTACCGAATTGGCCATTTTTCAGAGCACAGCTTCTATTCCAGCACTCACAGAGATTTAAAACATAAAACAAGAACCCTTCAAGTCTCTTGAATGTATATTTCAAGGCCTGGGCTGAAGGTTCCCAACCTCTTGTGTAACAGACTATCTCAAGTGAGGAAAAGGCTGGAAACAACTGCAATTAGCATTTGCTATTCAGATGGAAGTGTAGCTAAGTGAATGCAGCTTGTGGATGCTGAATTCCTGAGGAGCAGCAGAGAGAGCACAGGACTCTGAGGCCACGGAAGGAAATTAATTCATCTGCTTTATTTGAGGATACTTGTAAATGAGAGAAAAACAATCCACACAGCAGACCACCATAGCCCAGCAAAACAAGACTTACTAAATATAATGCAAGGGTCCAGATAAATAACAGCCATAAGAAATGAAGGATTACTATAAAATATGCAAGACATTATCCTGCTGCAGGTATTCTCCTGTTCCCACATGTCTGCTGCATACCATAGCTACAAAATATGTCTCTCTATTTCCATGAACCCACTCATAAAGGTTTTTGCTTGGCTGATTTCTCAAGTTAATGATAGTCAAGGCACTTGGGAGAAAGATTTATGTCAGTGATGCACAGGTTCAGCAAATTGTCAAAGAGTTCTGCTGTGCAATTAATCATCTTTTCTCCATTACAATTTGTAAGTGCCAAGCATATATACAAAACCATTTTTATAATATAGTTATCATGGGTACATAAGTAGTATATGAATCATGTATAAAAAAAATACAAAGAGTGTTAGCTACCACATGGATTTGTAAATCCTTCTGTGCATGAGACAGGCCCCCAAAAATTGTGGAGGCTGTCACATTTAACAGTCATCATTTTTATTACACTACTTTAAGCAGATCTGCACCTCTGTTATATCTGTTCTTCCCAGGCAGCTTCATCTAGAATTATGTACATTAGGTTTTTGGGGCTTTTTAGAGGGAAGCCATTTCTAGTTAAAAGGAAAAAAAACCAACAACAACAACAACAACAACAACAACAACAACAACAACAACAAAAAA